>JADHKT010000003.1:551586-565226 GCA_019925285.1 Graphium sp. VPRI43844 | reverse complement strand
GTTCCCCCAAAAGCTCTGCATAATAATACCCCCCCCAATCCCTTTCAACATTGGGGCCCCCCCCCCCCCCCCCCCCCCCAAAAAAAAAAAAAATCAATACTCTGTAAACTAGTTTAGTTTACTCCGTAGTTTAAACTAAATACAGAGTAGTACCTTCCTGTCCATCTTTGGCGGCCCCACTCTCCGAATGTGAAGCCCTCTTCAATAGTCTGATTATTCATCACGTAATACGTAATACGGAGGAGTATGTCAAGGCGTCTTGGATCTTCGAAAAGGAGCTGTTATCCCTGCTCTTTTTTGGGATGCTTTCTTTTTGACTATGTACTTGTAGTTTAGTTGCGACTGGACGTTGCTGTACTCATCACTTAGTCAGCTCGTACACCTACCTGTCTTGACGTTTTTGTCTTTGCTTCCACCTTTTTAATGCTTCGTATGACCCGAGCCCATGCGGCTCACGAGAGCAAATTCTTTTTGATCTGGAGCGCCTTTTATTGGCCTGCTCTGCCACTTATTGGTGCCGATGTCTCCACACAGAGGATTGAGGAACGGACCCTTTGAAGCCTTCCATGACAGGGGGTTCCGTTCCATATGGCCGATATGGGTTTTCGTTCCTTTTGGCATCTTACTCCGTATTACGAAAGCAACGACTGCATCAGTAAGATACTCCGTAGAGAAAAGGCGAAAGAAAAAGAAAAGAAAAAAAAGAGGGAAATGGTGGAGTCCAATCTGCTCACAGTATCCCATTTTGGGGAAAGGAATAACTCTGAACAGTGATCTCTCTCTGCTGTATCCACTTAGGCGCACCCTAAACAAAAATATGCTGCCCGCTGCGTTGCCAATGCTATGGCTGACGACGCTTAAATTCATGCTTAAACTTCGACCTCGTGTCTTCAATGGTCAGTGTCCCCGTTTCCATAGTAGAATCCCACCCACCAACACACGCCCCCCCCCTTTCCCTTTTCTCCCCCTTCTTCCTTCCGCCCCACGCCGAGCATTGAACGACCTTGGTGCAGAAGCCCCACTATTGCATATTTCTTCTTTTTGAGGTCTTTTTTTCCCCCTACTACAATTACTATGTACTCCGTAAACTAAACTAAATACTCTTTTGTCCTGAGGCTGAATTGTGGGCAGTTATCCCCGTGAGATAAACCTGTGGTTAGATGCTTCTTTTATGTAGCCGTCAAGGCCGTTCAGCAGACGTGGGCGGAATGAAAATGCCGAGCGGAGGAGTGCTCCTGTCATCCACCTACTCCATATGGAGTATTTAGCTCAGTGTCGTTTTTGAACTACTCCGTATTTCAATTCCGCTTTCGTTCGAAAATGAAAGTACCGAAGGAATAGGAAGAATGAGGTGTCACTCTCATCCTTCCTCATTATCACCGCCGTCGGCCTTTGGCTTCCACTCCGGTGTTAGCCACTTTGTTCTTTTTGGGGTGAACGGTGGCGGTTAGGATATGTGAGAGCTTCCGTGGATCCACGGGACATGTGGAACCCGTGCTTATTTTGGTTAGAAGGGGGTGCGAGCTGATCAGCCTCAGAGAAGAAACAAAACCTCCGAAAGGCAAGAGAATGTCATCTATTGGATGCAAGATGAGATTTAAAAGTAAGGCTGTTGAAAGAACAAAGAGGAGAAAAAAAAAGAAAAGGAATCGACTGCTGTCTCGAAAGGGGAAAGGAATGGTGAAAAGTACCAACTTCATATCTTTATCACCAATTTTGTTCCATTTCGTTTCTTTACGAGACGAGATTGAGTTTGTCGGGCGCTAAGTGGGATGGGATTTTGGCTTGGGTTTTTTATTTTACGGAGTAAACTGCTATTGTACCCCCGTATTTACCCCCCCTTATTCACCAAGCTGGGCCTAGTGTTCCAGTGTTGCTGGGTCTTGTTGGGTTGCTTACCCCGGCCCCATCTCTTCATCTCCAGTGCGAGGAACTTTCGGAAGCCAAAAGAGTCCGCATTATTGATCATTAAGTACTCCGTAGGTTGCAATGACAAGGGGAGGATAAGACAGAAAAGGGGGCCTGGAGGGCGTGCATGAGAATGGTCCTCATGAAAAAAAGGCAAGTGGCAGGAGACCTTTTGTTCTCACTCCCCTTTTCTTTTTTTCAACATTGTCACCACCAACCAGGACGACAGAATGTCTTGCAACGCCTCGTCGTCGTTGTTTTGGTTCTTCTTTTCTTTTTCGTCCGCCAAGGATTCCCGGATCGTTACCCGTTATATATTCTACCCAAGACACGTTATGCATATTACCCAGTAGGATTTTAGCTTGAGAGTAATTTTCGCATAATGCTCGGTATTTAGTTGTATCCCGCACATGTCCTGATGATTCTGGAGAGTAATACTCCGTAGCTTCTTTTTTTTCTCTCATACTGCATACATGTCCGTAGATTTGTGTGGAAGTACTCCGTAGTTCAAGAACAGAATTAAGTATTATCCTTAAGCGAAATATGACGTACGTACTTCCGTACTGAGCCTTTTGCGTGGGGGGGGAAGGAAAGAAAGCAAAGAAAGGAAAGAAGGGGGGCGTGTGCAAGTCCAAAATATGCTCTCAGCCCCAAACTCGTTCAACCAAATGGGGGACCGAAAAAGGCAGGGCCAGTTGAAGCTACGGAGTATTAAGCCTGGGAGAGAAAGAGCAAGCACCACAAGGGAGCAAGGGAGGATCAGAACGGGACAACCACCATTTTCTTCCCTGTTGGGATAGCAACTTGGCGTCGTCTTTTTTTGGAGATGCCTTCTTGCGATTGGCTTTTATCCTTGTGAATGTCTCCGGCATGGTTTGGCATGGTTTACGGGGTGTGGGGTCTCACGCAGAGGGAGAATGACTGAAAAAAAGGATGACTTGTTCTCCATATTGCTTTTCTTAAGTGTGAGAGGTGGTAGGAATACTCCGAATACTGAAATTCTTTTCGGGAGGAGTTGCCAGTATTTGTGATATATGACAGGATATTAATGAGCTGAGTTGTTAGGGTGTTGAGCTAAAAGGCCACCCTTCGAATGAGGACGGCGAACACGAATAGGAGCCAGGAAACAAACAAGAAAACGCAATGAGAAGATCACAAGCAGGGGCTGGCACTCGCGCAATCTTGCATCGCGTACGGAGTACGACGAGTAGTACACTGGGCCGTGGCCTAGTATCGTCGGACGCCGACAACGCCGAACAAGGCCCAATCCTCAAGATCAGCAATGGGCCCCTCTTCACTGCCACCATTGCACGTGTGTGTAAGGCAAGGAGTCCCTGGAAGAAACCGAAAGACGTTCCATTCACCTGAACAATCGTTTAATGAAGGATCGCTACCCTAGTGGCCTAATAACACGAAGACCAGGCTCTGGAGGGAAAGGCAGAATCAACAATTCGTAAGATTTGAGTAACGTACGGAGTACGGAGTACGTAAGCGACTAAACTAGGAGGGAGGCCAGGGTCGATCATTTGGTGAAACGATCCCGGTCGTTGGATTCCACACGACCTTCTAGACGATGGTCAGTGTATTGCGAACTGGAAATCCGTACGGAGTACTCCGTACTCCGTATTTATTTCTCTGGTGGAGACGACATCTGTAGCCCTATCGTCTTAATAGCTGCGTTATAACCAGCAAGGGTAAGGATGTGCAAGAGAGAATCCCACATTTAAACCCTTCACTATGGATATTCTTTCCAAGCGTCGACCTCCATCAAATCAAATGACAAAGAATGCATAAAAAATAAGATTGCCGACTGATATGTTTACAGAGCGTCAGAAGCTAGCCCTCTTGGCGGTCAATGAGGTGTGTTGCGAAGAAAAAACATTATGATCACGAGGACACGGTTAAAAAATACCAAGAAGGCCAAGAATAGGCGAGGGAGATAGAGTTCTGGGGGGCAAGAGTCCCTCTCGTTCTCAAAATGGTTATTCGGCGGTGCACTTGTTCGTTAAATGACTAGTGTACTCCATGAAGCAAAGCCGGTATCTGGTTGAACCCCGATGAGGACGTAAGCCGAACCCCTCAGTCCCTTGCTATGGCTGTGCTCTTTTTAATCTCCCTCTTTTGAACACTCTGTTTTTCTCTTCACTTTGTGCGGTTTTGTTGGGGTTTGACAGTATGTATATTGGCCACGTATTCTATTTACAAGGCATTCAGCGTCCATCGTCAAGCAGTCCTTATAAATTCAACACATTGGGCTAGAGGATCATGACCTTTTTTTTTTTTCTTTTTGCAAACTAGATTTGACAGGTGACGGCAGATGACTCCACATTCCCATCTCAACATCCAGACGAAACCCTATCTTCTAAATCCTACAAGTTCCTCTCAGGAAAAAACCAAGAGATCAAGCTGGAAAATGCCGAGTCAACGAAATCGCCATTTAAGCATCGTGTGTCGAAGGATTGATGTGCATTTGGGCTATTTTCATTGGTTACTAAGCCGCAACGTCTGGCTGCATATAATGCATGCCACACTTAATCTGAACGACTACTTGTAATAAATCATCTTTACAAGGGAAATTCCTCTTTGAGCTAATTCTGTACTCCGTAGTTTACCAGTACTAATACGGAGTACGTAAAGAATAAAAATCCTAATTTCAAAGAGAGTATGATCGGTTCATCTACCCTTGTCTTCGCTACTTTCCCCATTCAGTACCCTGTCGCAGGTGGTGATCCTTTTTATTCGTTTCCATCGTTGCCAAGACGGTATCTTGGGTTACATCTAGTTTACTCCGTATTAATATGAACTATCACGGAGTACCTGGTTTCCATGAACCAACTCAATTTCCCGTCTTCTCTGTTCTCCAAATTACCGCTTCAACTGTTGTTGTGTTCTCCTTTCCCGCACTCTATTTCCTCATCTTTTTGGACGTCTTATCTATTTTTCTTTACCGAGTACGTAGTAGTCTGCTCCTGTGCTTGTGCGCAATTGGGGTAAAATTTTGCGGAGGCCTTTGAGCTCCATAATTAATTAAGGAGGCCCGTTGGAGCCCATTCGATACGGGAAACTCCACACCTCTCCTCTCCATCGGAGCCACCACGCCACGTGTTTTAAAGGGCTAATTTCTAGTTTAGGTCGTCTGCTAAGCTTCATTTACTCCGTGCTCCGGATTTCGTGAACATGGTTCTTTCCAGCACTAGTCTTTAGTTAGTGCATTAAATGTGCAGTGACTCTCTACTTCGATCGAACTGGAACACAGAGTAGTGACGGCAGCAGGGTCGAGTGAGTAGCTAGCTAGTGAAGAAGGCCAAAAAAAGCTTAATGTTGAATATGGAGGGAAGTAGTCAAGTAAGAGATGATCTTTCAAGTACCACTGTGCCGACCACTTGGTCCGACGTCATCACATGCTGTACCATCTTCACGCATGTCATCAGAGAAGACATGCATCTATACAGTACCTTTATCAAAGCAAGGCATATGAATCGGCGTGAGTGTTTGACTGGGAAAAGGCTTGGCAAGCTCACCCAGTCCCTGCACTGTCAATGGAATGGGTTCCTGCGTTGCATCACTCTTCCCGGTAATTCTTTTTTTTTTCGACTCTCTTACACTTTCCGTCAATGTGTGCCAAGAAACGACGTGACGCAGAAACAAGAGAGTGACAATCCTAGCTGGAGGTTTGTCATAGGGTGGCCGGTGTGACAAGATCTTTGTGTGCAGTGGCAGGTAGCCGACGAACCATTCTGCTAGGTAAACGAGGCCGCGAATAACGAGAGAGCGCGAGAGGGGGACCGACGGCAATCATCTGGTCTGGGTGACGGGATAGGAACGTGTTAGCTACACTTCGATCTGTCTCGTTTGGTCCATGTGAGACAGGAATGACCTTGTCCGTAATGAGAGAGCTAGACAGGCCCTCCATTTCCCAGCGCTGGATAGGTCGCAAGTATGGTTGGAGACACAGAAAGAGTAAAAAAAAACCAAATAGGAAAGCGAAGGACAAGAACGGGAAAGGACAGACATGGATGCCTGGAAGAAGGTGCGAGGCTCGAGGTCTTCTAACTGCCTAAACGAGCTCTGTGGATTGTCAAGGTACTTCGTAATACTTCTGCCATGTACTCCGTAATACTCTCCGTACTGAAAATGGCCAGCCAGGCCACCCACTCCGGGTCCTCCTTGCAGTTACCTCGTCGATATGCACATTTGGCTGTGTGACAGAACGATCTTCCCTTTTTTTATATAAAAAAAACTCGATGACGCTTGTCATACTTGGGGTTGACCATCGCAGGTTTCTGTCCCGCCCTGTGCTTTTAGCATTTTGCGGGTTCGTTTACAATACCACATAAAGAGAAGCCTAATCAAGGTGGTGGTGGAAACAACAGGTAATGTGTTTGCACAGACTACGGAGCACAGAACACCAACTCAGTGGCAAATGCCAGGTCTGGTCCACTGAATTACTCCGTACACTTCAGCACACCCGGTTTCTGAAAGCACCATTCTCGATTGCTTGTAGAGCACAGAGCACAGGCTGGACTCTTACCACTCAATGCAAGTTGCTGATGCGAGGAACGAAGGGCCAGCCATTTTGTCGATATACCGCAAGCCAGTTGGACTCACTTAGCGAGACTCCAGAGTAGTAACTGAAGGAACAACTGTTCCCCCCCCCAATTCACATGTCCGTCCATTTTTCAAGGCCTATATTTCTAGTCCCCGTGATAGATCTCGTGCCTCGGGAACCTGTTGGAAAAAAGGACTAAAAAGGACAAAATTAAACAAAAAAAAACGACTTGTCGTTTTCCTGGCAGAGCATGCTTATGTATTAAAGGACTCTGGTGATGGCACGAGTATGCAGTGGGGGAAGCATGGGGTCAGCCGAAGGGTTGGGCTGTTTCTGCAGTGTAACTTGGGGGCTTCAGATAGTGATAGCTGACATTGAACAACACGTTTGAAGGCGCATGCTTGTGTCCACTGCACGATGTTCTGGGTCAATCGAGAGACATGGTCCCAAAAGGGAATGTGTGTGACATGTGCGGAGATGGACCAGAGTTCTAAGGTCACCCGCCACAGGTGGTTGCATCTACTCCGTAGCCCAGTCTGAACTGTGAGGTTGCCCTAGGTGGTACTCTGTAATTGGGTGAAAAGGGAGGGAAGTTGCAAGTTTCGGTTAACGGAGACGGATGGCACAAGAAAAATCAGGATGTATTTGAAGGAGAATGAAACGACGCAGAGAAGAACCGAGGAAAAGAGGAGACTTTGAAAAATGAAGACACCACTATCTATCTTGCCCGGAAAAGACGAAAGAGGTGGCTTGATTGGGACTTCTTTCCAACCTTGACGGGGTCTGTGCTGATGATCTTTCCGTCTACTCCGTATGACTGAAGCACAAAGCGTGAATGTCTAGGAAGGAAAATGGAAAATCTAGTGTTTAGAAGCTGACGACTACTGCACACAATGCATGCCTGTTTGGCTAGGCCCAGTCTCAAAGCGGTGGCAAATACAGAAAAAAAATTACCGTGTGCATAAGATAGCCCGTAAATAGAGAAATAAGCTTGATTTAGGATGGCGGACAGGATGTTCGGAAAGCTGATCCGGTTCTCTTAGTACATGGAATACTACCTAGCCCCTAGAATACCTTTGTCTTCTGGACAGCTGGCCCTGAAGCTGGCCCTCATTGAGGCGACACTGCTGGATTGTTTGGTTAGTGATGCAGCGTATCTAATTGATTCTTAACGTTCTTCTTCCCCCGCCCCTTCGTTTTCAGGTAACTGGGGAATATTCGGAGCAATAGTAAAGAAGAGGCAAAATAATCAGACGAGAAAACTCGAGGTTCAGTTTGGGATATGGCAAGAATGGTAAACAAGCTGGCCTGAGGATCACTACAAGTACAATCACTACAATCACTACAGATAGTACTTTTGATCCGAACTCAGTGTACTCAATACGTACTGCCGTCCGTGGTGAGACAGGTCTCAGGAACAAGCAGTGACTTCCTACCACGGAGGGTCTTCTCCGGTTTACCAGTTGTTGACGCCAGTTACAAAATCCCTGTTGCGAACACTTTGCATGTACAAAGAAAGTATTTACGGTGGGAGAGGAAGGAATGCGATTGCCCGTCGTCCTTTTTGCCGTCTTTGATGATCGAGGACAGGTATCGAGGACAGGTATTTGGTATTTACTCGTACGCAACGCAAGTGAAACTGGGCTGCTTCACATTTTTGGTTGTTGGCGGGCCGCGAGTCGGGACCAATACGTATTCGATACAGAAGAGCTTCTTTATCCAGGCCCGCTCTGAGCAAAAAAGGCATAGTCTGGACAGGGTGGGGTTTTTATTCGACTCTACCGAAACGCCAGCTTAGGTCAAGGGTGTTGCATTCAGTGGGTGGTGTCTGTGTACTCGGCTTAGGTTGCCGCCATGCCTCGATTCCAGGCGGGCCGGCCGGTACGTACATAAACTAGACACGAATCCCCCCTGCTAATACAGACAAGGACCCTAGGAAAAAGAAGGGGGACGACAGTCACAGATAAAGAACACCTTGGTGGACGTCGCCCTTGTAAACTAGTTAGTTCATGATAAGCCCATTCATTTTTAATCACCGACTTCTCCGTGTCCGGATCCGGACCCATCGCGATTCGGACGAGTCTTTTGGTCCGCCCCGCCCCCTATGAGTAATGTGATCAAGTCTAGACCGCGAGACAGTGGCTCGAGAGAAAAACAATCAAAGTTAGTATATGCCACAGATACCACACAGAAGATCGCCGTGATCTCATCGAAACCCAAGAATTTCGATACACGATCCGCCGCGCGCACGAGAATCCCCTTTCTTCGAGAAGGGTGAATAGGAGGGGCGATCTTCCAAGTCTTCCACTATCTCCCTTCCCCCCCTCGGGCTTTCGCGCTTTCGGTCTTTTGAGTGTGCTTTCTGGGTGGATGGCGAAAATCATCCAACAAGGGGATCGTCATCCCAAGTTTGAGCTTCCTTCAAACACAAAGCGTACGAAAGAGTTGAGTCAAGGCAGGTTTAGGAGACTTTAACCTCGAGGGCCGGTTTCCACTTTTCCAGTAGGCCGCATGTTACTGGAGGTCTCTTGACATGGAGAGCTGGAGAGCGTCGGTAACGACAGCGAATTCGCTTCGTGTACACGAGATGCACAATGCACGTTGGCCGTGCCAAAGCACAATAATCATGGAATGGCTGGTAAGGTATGTGAATGTATGTGGGTGGTAAAAATGCTCTCTTCTCTTCTATGAGAGAGAGCCAGCGAGAATGGCGTCCTCTTTATACGCTTGCTACGTCAGATGACCCTTTCCGTGATCTACGTACGGAGTAGGGTTCAACGCTTTTACCGTTTTTGTAGCACACACACACTTTCTCTCTCTCACACAGACTCATATACACACATACATACATATGACAATACAACAACATATCGCTTCCTCTGAACCATCATATTCCACATGAATTCTCTCGTATATCAACTACACCTTTGACAGCCACTCAAATTACTCTTGAAAAAAAAAACAGTATATTAGTTAAGACTACAAGGATCTTTCTAGGGAGACCCAAATAAGCGTTCCATTCAGATTAGGGCCAGATAGGAACCAAAAAGGTCGCTTGCGACGGTTCAAATTAGGCCCTATTGAAAGCCACACTTTCGAGTTTCAAGCTCGTGTTGATTGTGTTAATTGTATGTGAATACTCCGTAGCTTCATTTATTTTGTACGCGTTATTACTGACAGAAGTGGTGATGTAGTTTAGGAGGCCTGGCGAATGATTGGTTTTGGGGGGGAGGATCGGTACGTGGGTAGATCCACTTGCCTGTAATACGTACTCCGTACCTGCACCTGCCTGTTGTACTCCGTATCGAAGACGGTTCACTTCTTTATTCTTTGCCCCTTCCCGCACTCCCTTGCCGAAAGCTCCACCCTAAACTTTGTCTGCCACACACTGCACACCCCATATATCCCCCCCACCCCCTCTTTCCGAGTTGACTTACGCCCCCCTGCGCGTCCCCATTATTGGGTGCACCCCACGGGTCCTCGTACAATTTGACCTGGCTTGGCCCCCCTACCTCTTCTAGTTCACTTTTAGGTAAACTAGTTTAAATTGACAATTCTCACCCCCTTCTTCCCTCACTGTAATAACCAAAAAAAAAAAAAAAACCCTACACCCAAGCCCAATGTACCCTCCATCCTCCATTATGGAGAAGGTTAATCACTAAGATAGGGTAGGCATTCATTAGTAGTAGGTAGGCTGATCCCTTTTGCCTTCTTTGGTGGGACTGCCAGAGCAGGATTTGCGCTTACCTCTCTTGTAGCAGGTTTATATATGTACGCAAGCTCTCTCCATCTTCTGACCCATAAAACTCATCTCATCCCCCCCCCCTCCCCCAAACCCTTCAACTTCCTCCCCACCTCCAAGGACTTCTGGAACTGCAATGCGTCGCCAGATCCCCCTGGTTGCGTATCCTGGTTTCAACATCACGACCTTCAGACTTGGACAGTAAACGACGGCCGCTGCTCCCGTTGACCGCATCATCCACGCTCCCTGCTGTCAATCATTTCCCATCACCCAACCCTCACATCATCGCCAAGCTTCGATCTTCCAACACATTCGGACATTTGTCCACCCCGCAAACAAATTCGTCTCTCAGTGGCAATCTCTTTTTAAAAACCTACCAGACCTTCTCTGTGTCTCCTTGTCGAGGTTATCCATCATCTGCACTGTTCAAACAGCTGCCCTAAGATACTTGAAGCTCCTCAGAACTTAACTTGCCTCGTCGCCTTCGATCTATACCGCATTATCCCCTTTCGGCCGAGAACACTTTTTCGCCTTTCAAGGGGCGGCTTCTGTACTGACAGGTCGAACCACGTTCCTGACTCATTGATTAACCTTATCCGTAGCTTTGGAGCTTATTGGGAATCACCGCGTTTTATTTTGTCGAGGTGCCAGAAGGTTCAACAACTTGCCACGCCACAAGACGAGCCTGCCATCGGAAGAGCCCGCCTCGCATTCGAATTGTCAACCTGGGAGTTGACTGGGCGCTCGTCGTTGTTTCTCCCAACGTGGACTCGGAGCCCCTTTCCCCCGCGAGTCTAACATTACTAGCCGCATGCACCTCCGACGTGAGCCGACATTGACCAGGATGGAGACTTACCATGGCTATGTTCGAACACCGGCCGATGCCATCAAATTGTTCGAAGCATGCCGCTTAGGCTTATTACCGCGTGTCCAGCGAAGATTATCAGAGAAAGAGAGGCAATCGATTCGTTCCGGCTCCGTTTTCGTCTGGGACGAGAGGGAAGCTGGCATGCGCCGTTGGACGGATGGCAAATCATGGAGTGCCAGTAGGGTTTCTGGCAGTTTCCTGACATATCGTGAGATGGAGGGCAAGAGGGGGAGTGGTTTCGGCAGCACGCGACGCGGGGCGGGGAAAACGCCGGATTCGGGTCGCGGCAGCGACGACGACGATGGCGAGCCAGAGGGCTACCGATACAAGGCCGACGGATTGATGAAACAGTCGTTCAGCATAACGACATCCATCGGCAGCCACCTCCACCTCATTTCTTACTACTCGCGCTCGCACAGCTCGGGGTCTTCAGAACTCCCCGTCCCTACCTCGGACCCTCAACTACGCAACATCAACCCCCCCAAGGGCATGTATCCAGAGTCGAGCTGGAACGACAGCAATAGCGCGCCCGCACTCACCAGAGCCCCGATGCAGGAACCGTACATGATGGGTCCCCATCCGTCGCCCTCACAAGGGCCCCCTCCACCATATCCTCCTCAGTATGCCCACGCGCAGAGCGGCCCCTGGCCCCCGTCCCCTGTAGCGACGCCTCCTTACAACGTTTCCGGCCACTACTCAAATGGGCCTTACGGTCCCGCACAGCACCCGCCTCACCCGCAACATGGGCAGCATCCGCAACATGCGCCGCACCCAAACCCTCACGCGCAACTACCACCTCCACCGCCGCAGATATTGAATCCCATTTCCACCCCCCACGGATATCCGGCCAATGGTCATCTCGCACCGCCCTACGGCTCTCATGCGCACCTGCCGCCTTACCCCCCAAGCCAGGAACCTCCCCACACACCGTCCCAACAAGCGGATCTGCCGATTGCTAGGCCCGGTCCGGCAGACTCGCGGTTTCCCGAGCGTGGATCGGCAGCACCTCTCCCCCCTCCAAGCAGCATGGTCTATCCGCCTTCCGGCCCAAACCAAGGAGGCCGCGCGCCATCAGCATCGCCTCCTCGCAGCTCTCACTCGGATACACTTACATCTGGAAGCAAGGCTTGGAAGGGCATGCTCCACCCAACACCTGCCGCCTCGGATGGTAACAACAGCGCGAGCAGCTCTCCGCGCACGGCTATCGGATCTGGCCCTGCCTTTGGAGCCATGCCTCCCTTGACTGCACAGCAGCAGCGAATGGGATCTTCGAGCGAGGACGCCCGAGCCCTCAGCGTTCTCAACCGAAAATTCTGCATTTAAATGGTGGGCGTCGTTCGGCTCTATCTGTGGATGCAACAACCTACGCCTCAGTCGGCAGTCATCCTTCCCATTCCACGTTTACTTTCTTGTTGATATATATTTTCTCATGCTCGTTTTATTTTTCTTCTTTCCCAGTCTGGTCCATTTCTTTGGGTAGTATGTCTATCAACGGCCGATGTTGTTTGTGTTCTTTATATACACGGGTTGCTGTTTGTGTCGTTTGGTGTTTTGGCCACTTCCATGAACATGCATGGCCTAGGAGTTTCTGGCATCTTACGGGATTACACAATTTTGTGAGAGGGGAATATGTGGCCAAGGGGTTGAGTGTTGTTGAATAGCTCTCCCATACAGGTTTCTTTTTTTCTTCCTTTTTTTTCCCCTTTGCTATACTGGAGGATGGCTATCTCTCTTTTCCTATTCGGTCTCCTTTTTTTCGTGTCAGCGTACAGGCAAGGCATTGGGGCGGTCAGCGGTTGTGATCACAGGTTTAGGTAAACAGGAGGAAAAGGCGTTTTTGTTATTTTGGCTTGTTTTTCTCTCAGACTTTTCTATACACGAATCATTATATAGCAGGTTAGCGAGCGCAATGACGCCATTCTATCGCCATAGAGTTGATGAAATCTAGAAGAATACGAAGGATTTGATGTATTAAACTGTCTCCAGCCTTGCAAGCTGCGCAAGCCGGGAATTGGGCACGAAACAAAAGTCATAGAAAGGTTGTTCCATGCCGAAGGGCTCTCTTAACGCTGAAGGCACACTGAAGGCAAGCTGATGGATGCCTGACAAGCATACTTTTTCTGTTGAGATGCCATTTTTGAGGGCAAATGGCTTCCGCCGTGGCATTCTTCAGCTCGCTTGCACCGAAGGTAGACGACCGATGGTAGATGTCCATGGATGCATGGATGCGTGGTCGGTAGGACTCCGCACAGCACAAGAGGGCCAACCGTAACTACAAGTACACGAGATAGGGTTCAGCCATTTGGGGAATGGCAAAAGCTGGCTTGAGCACGATGCTTCTATCAAATTCTTGGGGGGTGTCTCGTGTCTCGTGTTACCTCGTGTTACCTGACTGTTTTCCTTTCGCTCTAGTATCTTGAACCCTTCCCGTCTTCTGTTGTTTTTTTTTTTTTTTTTTTTTTTTTTTTTTTTTTTTTTTTGGACGGGTAAGTGTTTGGTTTTTTTTATATATAAAAGATTTTTTAAATTTTTTTTTTTTTTTAATATAAAATTAAATATATTTCGAGACAGTT
>JADHKT010000003.1:342250-551576 GCA_019925285.1 Graphium sp. VPRI43844 | reverse complement strand
TTTACCCGGTTTTACCGTCTGTTTTTCGTTTGCTTTTTTTAATTTTACCCCTCCCCTGTTTTGTTTTTTTTTTTTTTTTTTTTTTTTTTTTTTTTTTTTTTTTTTTGCGACGGCGAAGGTTTGGGTAGAGTTTAGCTATCAAGGCTTATTTACATTGGTTTTTTTTTTCCTGAGAAATGTACATATTTTCCGAGCCTGTTTATCGCTGAAGCCTACTTATTGTTTGAGACTCTTTGGCATTCTTCCAGTGTTTTTTTTTTTTTTTTTTTTTCTTCTTTTCATGGCCCACGTTGTGATGAGGCCTTTTGGAGTTGTATATCGTATTTTAAAGTTGTATTTTGGCATTGCTAAACTTCGAGTTGGAGTTGCATTATATTGTTGCGTAGACTTGAAGACTTGAGTCTGTTGCGTATCGGGTCCATGTCTGTGCATGGCTGCGCTTTGGAAAATGCAAAACTTTGGTTTGGACTAAGCTTTGCTACTTCAAGAGCAGAAAACGTGATTTTCTATGTCATGTGTACACTTTTATTTTTTTATTTTTTATTTTTTTTTTATATTTTTCCCCCTTCAAAAGGAAACTTTCGGCCGGCGTATATGGTACATTTGGTTTCTTCAGGTGAAGAGATTAGAATTCACGGCGTTATTCCAGAATGTGGTGAATGTGGTGAATGCGGTGCATTACCTCACTTATGCCTGGACGACAAGTTCCGTTATTATTAGTCAAAAGGTGTGTGAATAACGAAGCTCCCAACAAGAACAAGAAAAGGGGGCGGCCCCGAAGCTAAGAAAAAAAAAAGCTTATTGTTTGTTCTTTTTTCTAGTGGGAAGCGAGGTAACGGGCGGAAGTTTAATTCCAAGGTTTTGGTCTATATTTTTTCAAAGGAGGGGAGGGAATCTACGGAGTACTTGGTATAAGGCGGGTATATAAGGGTATAAGGGGTGTGTACGGAGTACTTAGTACTTGTAGAGAAAGTGAGAATGTTCTAGGAGGGAGTTCTAGTACGGAGCACTTATTTGCCAAGTTTGAAGGCACCCCCCCCCCCCCCCCCCCGGTGCGGTGACGATTGAGTTTCAGGCTTCTTTTCTTCTATGAGATTCAAAATACTTTGTCAGGACCTCCTCACTTTTCCATTCGGGCTGTGCTGTAAGTTTGTTACTTGTATGTGGTGGAGGTGGATGTATCCGTCTTCATGGGCCGATAAATACAAGTATACCTTTTTACCTTTTACCTTTTACCTTCTTTCTCGCAGGCCGTCTATCCAAGAGTCAAGCTTCTGCATGGAATGACTAGATGCAATGCAAAGCTCTAATGTAAAGTGTCCTAATGCTGCTTCTTCCCATCTCTTGCTTGGCATGTCGGTTGAAGACAGCCAAATCTGGAGGAATCGTCAGATGACGCGCGCAAGGCTTTCCTCTCCTCGGCCTAATTTGTACCGAGAAACAAGGTTCGAAAAAAAAAAAAAAGACAATGGACAGCATGGCGTCCTTGATGGTGTCCTTGGATGCAGAAAACGTTATATATGAATGTACATTGCTAATTATGCGAGTCGTCGCCGAGAACATTCCCGTGTTTTCTTTTCTTGTTGTTTTCATCCAAAGGCATTGACAAGCTTATGCTCCTATTCAACCTTATAATACCAAGTGTGACGGCTTGAGTAGAAGGACATTGCAGCAGCTGCAGCTAATCTTCATTGGAACCTGAGATGCAAATGCCAAATGCCGAAAGTGCCCGGCTTACGCCACGCATTACCAAAGCCTGCGACAATGACAATGCAAAGACCGAGTAAATAGTGTACATGTATGAATTACCCCTCTATCAATACATATCAATACATACGTGGAGCCGTTACTTAAACGGGCCCATAGTTTAAATCTCAAGGCTTCTGATATTACAAGTACTTGTATGCCAAGCAACCAATCCAAGACAAACCGACTGCATTGCTCTTCTCCTTTCTTCAACATGCAGTCTGTGAGGCGCGAGGCGGGAGTCGAGAGGCGGCAAGAAATAATACATTGAAACAAGGCAGCGAGGGTACAACGCTGACTGCCGGCTCGCCTCGAGAACGAAGATGCGAGTGGCTCTCGGAGCTGTGTCTTATGTACACAGTATCACAAGCGCGTCACACAAGATCCACAGACCCGGATCCTTCGTGAGTTGCCCAGACATACGAATACCCTTTGTATGCTGTGCCATCGTTTCACCCCTCACGCCTCCGATGTCCCAGGAAGGCAGACTTTAACGAATAGGAGACATGCTATGAGCAACTGGGGCCAAAGTCTCCGTGTCAATCGCGAGCGTCCAAGACGATGGAAGGACGAGAGGGGGTTGAATCGAAATGCAAAATACCCCGCACCTCTTTTCCCTCTGGCGAGACTTGATCGAGTTTACAAGTACAGGTCGACCCCGCCTAATGTCAGAGACACTCATCCTCACGTGCGTGTCTCTGTCACCCAACGCTCCCGGGAGATAGAACGAGCTTTGTGGTTGGTTGGGCTGTCGTCTCCAGGTCGCCCCTTTTTAGCAGTCACACCGTCCGTACCAGCGGGGGAATGGAATTATATCCTTCACGTTTTGAACACCTGTCAAGTAGCTCAGGTATCGGTCGAAACCCATCCCGAAGCCACCATGAGGCGGGGATCCCCAGCGTCTCAGATCAACGTACCAGTCAAGATTCTCAGTGCTCCGCCCTGGGGACCCCGAAGGAAGAGGAAGCCCGCTCGATTTCATCGACTCCAAAAGAATATCCAAGCGATGTTCACGGAGTGACCCTCCCGCAATTTCGCATTGTTCCGGGACTAGGAGGTCGAAGCAATCGACAGTGTCTCCTGGTGTGGTGGGCGAACTTGAGGACTCCAAGCCCACAGTAGGACCGAGCTTGCCAGCGGCCTGAGACGACGACTTCAACATATAGAAGGCTTTGATGTCTCGGGGGTAGTTGGTCACGAAAACTGGGGTACGCCACCCAGGATTCACAACATCAGCCACTTTCGTAGCAAGGAATCGTTCGTGTTCCGAGTGTAGAGGGCCGCCCCATACCGGAGCATGTTCAAACTCCACGCCGTTCGCGACCTCTTTCTGGAGAAGATCGATAGCTTCCGTATAGGTAATACGAGGCCAGCGAGGGGCATCGGCGCGCGACCCCCGCCATCGCGGTTCTAGGTCGGCCATGGTGCCGATGAGAGATTCGCCATCCTTTACGCGGGAAGACGCGGCCAAAATCTCCTGGGCGGCCGCCGATTGTGTTGCAAGGCCCTCGGTGAGATGGCGTATCATATCTTCGGTTAGGTCCATCACCTCGTCTAGGTCCTCGACGAACGACATTTCGGCTTCAAGCATGTAAAATTCGCTTACATGTCGCATGGTGTCGCTCTTCTCGGCTCGGAACGATGGCGATAAGGTCCATACATTGCCTATGGATTGTGACAGCGCCTCCAAATGAAGTTGACTGGAGACGGTCAAGTATTTGGGCGATCGGAAAAATGAGTCATTGGTCTCAGTCTTTGCGGCAGCCTCATGACTTAATGTCTTGGGCGGCTTTCCAGCCACAACACTGAACACCTCGCCGGCACCTTCGCAGTCGGAAGAAGTGATGAGGGGAGGTTGGGCCTGACAGTACTGTCTGTCGTTGAAGAATTTGGTGAGTTGCGCGATGGCATCGGATCGTAGGCGGAGTAGGGCCGCTTGCAATGGGAGCCGCGACCGTAGATGGGGCACGGTTCGAAGAAACTCGAGCGACTGATACTTGTTTTGTATGGGATAGTTCTAGGAAGAGCCCATAGAAAGATGAAATGGGGCCTGTCAGCTACGCACGAAAACAGAATAAAGCGGAAGAGGGACAGCAAAGAGTCTCTACTCGGGTGCCGTCTTTTGGGTGTACAAGGCAACGAGTGGAGGGGGAGGGGGGAGAGGGGAGAGGGGAGAGGGGAGAGGGGAGAGGGGAGAGGGGAGAGGGGAGAGGGGAAAGGGAAGCGATGGTGCTACTTGACAATGTCAACAAATTGCAAATGTGCTCACCCCGGGATCTGATGGACCGAGAAGCTCAACCTTGTTCACCTTGAGCTCGTGCGTCTGATACTGTTCCCGCTTGTCGGAAGGGACCAAGCTACCATGCAGACGTACGGCGGCACCAACACGAAGGCTGCAAATGGGCAAGTGTCAGCTGAATGGGCCAAGCGAGATTGATTCAGAAGTAGATGACATTTGAAAAACACTGCAGAGATATATATATTGGGGAGGTACCAAGTCATGATGACTAGGGGAGCGAGCAGAGGAGGAGGGAGACATACTCTTTTCCTAGCGTCCTAGGCACGATCGCTTGGATGTGCTTAAGACTCGACCCATCCCCAATGTTCAAGAACTGGTCCGACTTGAACTTTCGTACAGATCGCACATATCCATGAACCACGGCATCTTGTATGCTTTCAGCGCGGGGCAATTGCAAGAGCTCGGCGACTGAGCGCGGTGGGCTCGATGTTGCATAGTGGCGCTCACAGAAGGATGAGGTGAAACGCCTAAGAGGTAAGAGAAATGGCCGGGGCGCCATGGCCCGAGTGATTTACCTATCACCAGTATAGTCGGAGCCGGTGTGGGAAGCTTCAAGGCTGACTGAGTATGACTGAGCATGTGCTTGACAAGGGGTTGAGGGTCGAATGTCCTGAAGCACCGATGTGATGAAGCACCCAAAAAAAAAAATGCAAATCAATAAGTGGATTCGCGACCAGATAAGAAGATAGGGGTGTAATGCTCCGTAAATTGAAACTAAAATGTCAGCAGCCCACCAGACTCAGACTCAGTACACTGTATTATGTACACCCGCTCCTGCCCAAAGATACAATAGTACTCCGTTAACTAGAATCGCACCTTCCTCCGAAGGACTCGTTGACCAGCCGAAAGGAAAAGCCCCTTTTCAAAACTCGCACACTTTCTTTCCTTTGGCTGTCTTTTTTTAACCCCCCTCAAAACAGAGAAGAATCTTCAGTTGTAGGGCCTTCATTGGAATAAATCTTGTGGCCCCGAAACACGATCAACTTTCTCCCCCTTGTGTTATTTTGCCCCATATTTTACATATTTTACATGAACACGGTCACTTCTCTGTATCTCGCGCGCCCACTCATCTTCAAGAGAATTCCGAACGAAGACGATCTTTCCGAGAGTGGAAGAAAACGGGGGGGGGGCGAAGAAAAAAGCCACTTGGGCAAGGGCAACACTAGAAATAGAATGAAGGGTCGAAAAAGCAATTACACGAAACAATGAAGCAACGCGAACATGAGCCCTTGTCGGCAGCCCCGAAGCCTCGATTATTGGACCCAGACAACGCGAGAGTGAGTGGCACCCTCCAACCCTCTTCTTGCGCTCCTGCAAGACTTTCTTTTTTTATTTTCCATAGTCTCGTTAAATTTCGCGAATGCATGTCAAAACTAGTCCGTATCACTGACGTACTGCTGCTGCGTTTGACAGGGATGAAGACGTTTGATTATGTACATGACCTTTTTGGCGCGCACAATTTCTTCAAACTATTTCCTCATTTAATTTCAAGTTTCTTGAAATAGGAAACTGCAAAAGAAGAGGAAAACTAAACAAAGCCCGAAATCAATGGTTGGTGGTTAGCAATGTGTTCGCACCTTCGATTCTCGAGGTTGTCTGTGTCACTCAATGAGTGGCCCTGATGAAAGAACAGTCGAATAACATCACATGTTTCTCCCTCCCCTGTGCCCTGAGCCCAGCAACCTAGGCGTTTACTCCTCCTCGGAGAATAAGCGAACCTTGTTACTCTACGAGGCAGGGTCTTGCATGTTCCTTCTATCCGGCTCGTCAAATCTCAAACCTGTTAACAACACGCCGGGCACAAATCTTTACAGCTAGAGAATGGCAGAGACGCCATGAGAAGTCTCGCCCCAAGAGCACCGTCCTACCCTGCAGTAAACGAGGAGAAAACAAAATCCACCTATCGTTGGCCGTGTCTGATGCGCCGCGTCCCAGAAGATATGGCTTCTGTTTCCCAAAGGACAGGATGATGGGGCCTCTCGGACCGGAAAACTAGATCGATCTTGCACCACCCCGGCTTCCTGCAGCCTAAACCTTGCTTAGTCTCTGCCGTATGCAGACATTTTTTCCTCTCCGTCATACTACCAGTGGAGCGATAGAGGGACGAGAAGGAACGAAACGAAAAGAAATGCGAGGTACAAAAAAAAGACAGACGAAGAAATGAATTTGTGGAACAGGACCATGGGCAGAGTTTCGTTTCTCAGCCAGTCCCCTCTCTTCCGAGTCCATCATCTCGTCCAATCTCATCTCCCACCCCTCCCCCTCCCTTGTGTGGTTCAGATGATGGGTAGCCTCAGTAACCCATGACTGACGGCGGGAGAAGGAAAATGGAAAATGGAAGCTGGCTGGAATTGACAGGGACGGTGGTAAACGAGGGGTCAAGAACTAGCGAACAGATGGAAAGGGGAAAAAGGAAAAAGAAGCAAAAGCAATAAAAGAAACAAAAGCAATGAGACCTGCAAGGGTTACTGGTCACGCAAACCCGTGCCCTAGACAATGAAGCCGTGTACGCACGCAAAACAAAGTCTGGACCAACCTGAGGAAATTTGACGGTACGGCCCTTCTCTCCTTCTTCCTCCCCTCCCCATCTTTTTTTTCTTCATCATTCGTTTTCCTTGCCATTCAAATTCAATTGCCTCTCAAACATTCCGTGAATCTCCACAGATCGGAGCTAGTCCGTCCCCAACAGGCAGTGGGTCGCCCTCGCTCCGTCCGCCTAGGCCCCTCTACGCCTGCCCTTCCATTCCCCTTCCATTCCCCTTCCTGAACCCCCCCTCCCCCCCGCCCCTACCCGGATTTCCGCCTATCGTTGACTGTGGGATGTTCTAGACAATGTAAAGGTCTGAATCACTTATATTGGTCGCACGTTCTAAGCTGCGCATTTCATGCGCCGGCGTCGCTCGCTACCTATATGGTGTTAATGCCACTTCCCTGCCGTGGCCGCCTTTCATTCACATGTCCGATCGCCTCGTCACAATCTCGCCTGTTACTCCTCCTACACACTCACGCACACCAAGAGAGAATCAAAAAGCTGCTCGAGCTTTTATAAAAGACCTTGCGAGGACGCCCACCTTCGACCCATCTCGCTCCCTCACTTACTCTTTACCTTTACAATACATCAAGTCTCATTGCCTTTCTTTTTTCGATCTCCCCTACACTACATAACATCTGGGCCTGTTGCCAATCAGCCATTGCCTATTGCCTTGACGGAAATACACTTTACACAAATTGCAATTGGAAGACGAACGACGCAGGCGCCTCCTCAGAGAGCAAAGCAACGCATCCTCTTCGTCTTTCACAATGCCCCCCTCAAGCTCTAAATCGACCAAGCCAAAGGCATCAGAGGTTGCGTCGGAGACACGGAAACTCTACATTCCCTTGATTCGCGAGGAATATGCCGACTGTTGGCCGACTGTATCCTACCTGTACCAAGCACCCCTTGAGCAACTCCCCATCACACGGTCTGTCAGCAACCTCTCGCCGCCCACATTCTTCGTGGCTCTCGGCGATCCGGTCGATTTTGCACTCAACTGGGGAGCGGACCAGTCGACACGCATGGGGAGAGCGGTGCGGATTCCATTCATATGCGGGGCAAATGAACGGCGGCCGGGCGGCGACTGGGAGACAGGCGTTGTGGGATACGAGGAACGCCTATGTCGCAGAAGCAATCTTTCGGCGACTCTTGCGACTCCAGGCCCGGGTTCGCTGGTGGACACAAACTATCCTATTCCTATCGAGGGTGGCATCTTTTCGGAGCACGTTGTGGTGTTCCGCGGGCCTCATGACCGATACGAGAAGAAGTCTAGAGATACGTGGATGGATCTTCCCGTGATTTCCATTCCGCCCACGCGCTGGCCCAAACTCAACCCAGCCGATGCACGCTACTCGTTTGACGCGGAGCGCGAGACGGTTAAGAACAAGATGCGTGGAGCTCTGCGGATCTGCCTCTTCAACAACTACAACAGCGTGGTAATTGGCGACTTTGGCCTGGGCAATTCGTACCGCAACCCGCCGCAGGAGCTTGCAGAGCTCTGGCGCGAGGTGTTTCTATACGATCCGGAACTGCGAGGAAGGTTTCGCTACGCTGCATTCGTCTTTGAGGACAATACCCAGAGCACAACGAAGAACATTTACGACGACTTTGCTAAGAAGGCGAATAAGTCAACATCATCGAGCGGAAAAGGCAAGGGCAAGAGCCGGTCTGGGAGCTTGAGCTCAGGAGGGTCGGGGACTTCTCCGCACGGATATCCATCGGATTATCAAATCTTCGAGCAGACGTTTGACAACGACGAGATTCGACGAGTTCTCAGCCGGCCGGATCCCCGATACGGGCTGAGCATGATTACGACACCCTCTTGAAGCATGTGGAGGAACACATAGGAGTCATTGGTAGAAGTTGTCTCAATCGGGCTATTCAAGTTTTGAGTTTCGGGTTTTGTCCCCTCTAGTTCTATTACATCTTGGTTTCTTTCATCTTGTTTCTTTTTAAGTTTTATTTGTTGTCCTGGTAGAATTTGGAGCCCACGGGAAAAAGGGCGGGTAGGGAAGTTAGAGAGGGGGGAGAGCCTCGCGGTCGACTTCCCCTGTACAGATATATCTTGTTCAATCTCGGTCAATTGAATTCAGGCTTTGGTTTCCATTTCTATTGCTCTTTCGAATTTTTTTGACTCTGTTGCCACTTAGATCCTGGCACGAATGGGGGGAGCTTAGGGTTATCCAGACTCGTTCAAACCAGCCCCCAAACCAGCTCTGCCAAGTGACAAGACGACGATCAACCTTATAGAATGAAAGCAATACTCTTTGCTGTCAGTGGGAAATGGGAGGGTTGACAAATAACACAGATTGGCAAGGGTCCTTGGAGAGGTTGAGGAAGTGTGTGAGACATGATGAGAGACAGCTTGTTTGAGACTCGGACGGTAGCGGGTTCAGGTGTAAGAAAAGAAATTGTTCTAGAGCCCTTCCCTTGTTCTCCGTAGTGATGGGGGGGAGCTTCGTCACTTTCTATCCCCTTGACCACTTTTCCCCGATTCTTGGGAAAGAGATGAATGGCCGCCTTACCCGAAAGAGGTAATAGGGGGGGGTGAAAAGTGTGATACATATGTGATAGGATTGAGGTTGAATCAAGCATCATGGGGGTGACGTCCCAAGTCTCCACGAGCACAAGGGAAACAGGGAAGAAGTACTCCGTACAGGAGAGAAAGAAAGGTACGGCGTATGGGAAACACAAATATCGGAGAGTTATTTTTGTCTTCTCTCGGGTTTCTTTCGAATGTTCCGAGGAAGGAGAGCCGCAACGACGTGAGGGGGCGGGGAGTAAAAGGCCCATTGCATTGTTTGAGTGTTCTATCACTAATGATGATCGTCGCTTTTTTTTTTTTTAACGCCTCGTTTTTCCAATTTTCCTTGCTTTTTCTAACTCCCATCTTAACCATTTTTTACTTCATTTCTCTCAATACCTCGATTTCTTACTCTCTTACTCCGTACATCTATTGGAATCAATTCCATCTCTTGTTAAGAAAAGAAGTCAATGTCTCGTTCGGACGGCTCCGAGACGGATAGTGTAGACAACGCGTAGACAGATGGTCTTAGCCTTTGAAGCATAGAAGGTCTATAGAACAAGGAAAACCCCACAGTCCTTGTCTCTTTTGTTCCTTATGAATCCTTCAAAGGACCTTGAATGGAGAAGCGAGGAAGAAAAGGGCCGTCTTTCTTCCAGGTTTCTTCCTTCAATAGGGTAAGACAGTCGCTAGCAGGGTGGGAAACGGTCATCTCCGTTTCTTTTAGGAAAATAGAAGGAAAAAAATCTTGCTTCTAGTGGTGCTTCCATGAAACATATTTACTACAAGGGGTTCTTTTAGCAATGTTGAAATGGGGAATGGACAAGAAGCGAGTGATTTGGGAAACGGAAAAAGGAATGCTGGGCTGAGCCAATTTTGTACAAGGACGGAGTAAAGGCTAGTTCAAGCTAGTTCAAGGGTCTGGGATGTCTCATAATACCAGGGTTAGCCGTCTACTCCGTAGTTTCATCTCTTCAGCCCTCTTTTTATTTGCTTTTTCTTCCGTGTTCTTTCTTGTCCAAGTTGTCCAAGGGAGCAAGGTAGGTCATCTAGCCGAGCATCAACGCCACTCTCAAACTTGTTCTATGGTTTCAGGTCATACAGATACAAGTATGGATGGGGATTTATCTAGAAAAAGAGGACCTGAGGTTCGCGGGACCAAGACATAGTATCAGGTATTCGATGAGGGGTAGGTTTCTTTCAAAGTGGTGAGGATTCGGGGCATTTTTCGGGTTTCCAGTGTCATTGAAGTACGTGCTGTACTCAGGCCATGTTTCCACATATTTATTTGGTCAAGGCCCTAGAGTATCAATCTGTTGAGAGACAATATTGTCTTCCGTAGCCAGAGTGCCATGAGTGCCATCGGAAAGTGCGCGGGGCCCGAGAGGAAAGACCGCATTGCATTGCGCAGCCAAGGGTCCAGCTGATGAAAGTCTCGAAAGAATGTTTCCGGTGTGAAGGTCCTCTCTCGATACTCTGATTTAGCTTTGAATGGAATGTTGATTGATACCATGAGTATGCGTACCTCCGTGGGCATAACCTCTCTGATGGACATAAGCGACGGGGTGTATTGTAGTCGACCGCTGACGGTGCTCCGTCACTCTCAATCCTTTTGCTTCGTTTCACGGCTAGCTGGCAGGCCGAGTGTACGGTACGGCCACCTATTCCGGCGACTGCGGTGCCGTACGTCGCAGTCACGGGGAGTAGATGGCGGTCACCACGGACAGCAAAAACATCCTTTAAGGCCTCGATCACGCGGGACTTTCCTGTACCGCCTTCGCCGTCGACGTATTGGAAGTGTTGCTGACCCAGCTCGGTAGCCGCCCTGAGATGAGAGCCCCGGGCCGCTCGTCGAGAAAAGTACAGACGAGATCGACTGCCATTGCCTGCAACCTGTTCAGTGTCCAAACTTCGCATACTTCTTGCCCGACTGTTCGGTGAACTACGCTGGCATCCTGGAACTACTGGATCAGAATGGGTTGTTTGTTGACTGGGGGAAGGGTGAGGTTGGCTCCTTCATGGCCCCTACCCAACAACTCAAGTGACAACCCAAGACAACTTTGAGCACCCTTCAGCGGAACTACGAAACTAACCCCGAAGCAGCCTTGATAGCTCTCCCTGATTTATAAGACAATCGGGCCCTGACATCATGCTACAAAGCGAACTTGGCCAGGGATCTACGGATACTTGACTCGCGGGGAGAAGGCAATCGAAGCCCTCTCGAAGATAGACCGGAAGAGAATACGAAAGGGAGCTTTGAAATATATCGGATTATGGAAGGGTGGCTAATCTATCAAAAAACTTGACGAGTCTTTGGCGCGTTGCGCTGTTACTTCAGCCGTTGCGAGGATTCTTGAGCACTGGCACGATGTCCACGGTCACTTTGCGAAAGCAAATATTTTGAATCAATTACGGGGTCGATGGTGGCGGCCCTACGAGTACGAGATACTGAGAGATTCTGCGAAGTGGCCCAGCAAGCTGGGCCCCGGATCCCGAGAGCTCTCAGGGGAACTGTGATTGTGTTTGGCCCCTGGGACCTGGTGGGCTTGGATTTCTTGGGCCCTCTCTCTGGACACCCCAACCTCGGACGGATCCCGATAGGACGGCCTTGTTTCAGCGTAGGCCGCCACTCCGCAGAAGCGAAAGAATCAATCGGCTTTCTCGTCTCCGACGAAGCTGCCCCGAAAACAGGGCATTACCTCTGCGTCGTCGCATTCGGAAATGGATGTTCGACTTCAAGACCCTCCTCCTTCAACACCTTCCGCAACAACGACCCTTTTATCATCACCTACTTCGACACCTGTCTCTGGCCAGTCTAGTCAGGCAAGGACGTCGGCCATCACACGAGGTCTTCATGAAAGCCGATTGTCGTCCAAGACGACCTCAGTTCTGATGAAGATGGCCACTTACAAGGTATGATATTACCAACTAGATTCAAGACGTCGGTTAATAACCATTCACAGCTACTATTGCTCAAGATGGCTCAACTGCGGAACCTCCCACAACCACACGATCGGCTTTTCGTAGGAATAGGGCTGCTCCGAAGCGATTTAGTCACGATTAGTGAGTGCGTGGAGATATCGACATCGCTGAAATCGGGGGGAACAGCGGCATAGAAAGCACTACGACGTTGCAAGCGCCTAGCATTTCTTTATGTACTAAACTTTTCAAATATTTAAGGCGTCCTGGCCACCCACTTTCACTTAGATTGAATTGAGAACGTATTGAGAACGTAGAGTGCCAGTTCCGAAAGCCCTTTTGCCGCGAGCTCCCGAAAGCCTAAGTGTGGAGTACTACGAGCTGGCGCTCCCTTGTCGTCGTTGGTTGCCAGGCGTTAAATCCACAAAAACCACAATTAAGTGTCACGTGAATTAAGGGGTGTATCACGTGCCTACGACAGCTGATTGACAGCTGGTGGCCAACTGGCAGTTACAGAAGAGGCTACTAGTACTCCGTACTCCGTACTGTCTACGACTCCTTCTCACCTAACTTACTGCTTGAATTATGTAGTCGGTACCTATCACGACTCACATCATTGCGAAGCTGGAATTTGATGCCTCAATCGAACCTCGCGAACAATTTGTTGTTTAGGGCGGCTCAACTCCCTCTTCATCGCAAATTATATCATATCGCCCAAGCAAAGGGAATTATCCCTTCCCAGTCAGATAATAGTGCTTGCTATTTGGCTCGCGAGCTAGCATTTCCCCTTAATCTATGTCCAAAGGTAGGAGCAACTAATTGAAGCTCTTTGCGCCCGTATGGCCTAGGCCATCCTCGCATCATGTTCGTGTTTAGTCCCTTGCAGGGCGCATTTTCCGATTCGTCGGCATCCCAGTCACTGCTCAAGCTCGATGGAGGTGTAAAGGTCCTCATAGGGCTTGGCTGGGACGAGTCCTTTGATCCAGCCCGATTAGAGGAGTTGGAAAAGTACGTTCTCCCTTAGTCCCTTGGTATCTTCATCCTCAGCTCAGTCCGCTTTGAAGCAATTGTATGTTGCGCTCTGCTTTTCTGACTCGCTCCACTTTACTGCTAGACTCGTCCAGAATCAATCACTTTCACTGATCCTTCTTACGCACGCGACTGTCGGCCATCTCGCAGCTTACGCACATTGCTGCAAGAATTTCCCCCGCTTCACAGAGATACCAATTTATGCTACGCGACCCGTTATAGATCTTGGCCGTAGTCTGATCCAAGATATTTACGAATCTACGCCACTCGCAGCTGGCACGATAGACGAAGCCTCACTGGCAGAAGCATCCTTTGCCTACACCCAAAAACCTCCTGCCATCCACAATCTCCTTCGCCAATCCCCGACGCAAGAAGAAATAGCCAAATACTTTTCTCTCATCCAACCCCTGAAATATTCGCAACCGCATCAGCCGCTTCCAACTCCCGGGACACCGCCCCTCAACGGTTTGACCATCACTGCTTATAATTCTGGCCGGACTCTAGGCGGCACTATCTGGCATATTCAACATGGTCTCGAGTCCATTGTCTACGCAGTTGACTGGAACCAGGCTCGCGAAAATGTCTTTGCTGGCGCAGCTTGGCTTGGTGGTACCGGTGCAGGCGGTGCCGATGTGATAGAGCAACTGCGGAAACCCACTGCCTTGGTCTGCAGTACACGAGGCGTCGAGCGACCTGTACAACCGGGTGGCCGTGTCAAACGTGATGAGCAGCTCATTGATATGGTAAAGTTTTGTGTCAGCCGAGGCGGTACAGTCTTGATACCGGTGGATTCGAGTGCTCGTGTTCTGGAGATTGCCTACATTATGGAGCATGCATGGAGGGAAGATGCACGCAAAAACAACGGCGATCTGGCGGCCGCCAAACTTTTCCTTGTCGGCCGTAGCATGAGCAGTACTGTACGATATGCGCGAACCATGTTGGAATGGATGGACGACAACATTAACCGTGAATTCGAAGCCGTTCCAGATACGCAGCGCAGACAACATGGTGGAGACGATCGTCCCTCCAAGGACGGTGGCCCTTTCGACTTCAAGCATCTCCGGATTTTAGAACGACAGGCACAGGTCAAGAAGCTCTTGGAGCAGACTGTGGATAATGTCCGCACTGAGGGGCGCGTTATTCTCGCCAGTGACTCTACGCTTGAATGGGGCTTTTCGAAAGATCTACTCAAGGGCCTAGCTAAGGACTCGCGGAATGTAGTGTTGCTCACAGAAAAGCCTGGTATCCGCGAGGATCACCCCTCGATTGCCGCCACACTGTGGTCTCTTTGGAGGGATCGTCGCGATGGCGTCTCGACTGAACAAGGGGCTAGTGGGGAGTCTTTTGACCTGGTGTATGCTGGTGGGAAGGAACTCGAGGTTGAACAAGTCTCACGACATGCTCTCGATGAGGAAGAATCGGCTCTTTATCAACAATGGCTGGCCCAACGACAAATTCAACAAACCGTCCAGAGTGGCGGAGCTACTTCATTGGAGGCCGCTGCAGATGTTGACGACTCGTCTTCGGAGTCCTCAGAATCGGATGACTCTGATACGGAGCAGCAGGGCAAAGCTCTCAACGTCTCTGCTACTATGGGCCAAGCCAGCCGTAAGCAGGTCCTTCGAGATGAAGACTTGGGTGTCAATGTTGTATTAAAACGCAAATCGGTTCATGACTTTGGCCGCCTCGAGACGCGCAAGGGTCGTGACCGTATGTTCCCCGTTGTCATCCGCCGCAAGCGGACCGACGATTATGGCGAGCTTATTCGGCCAGAAGACTATCTTCGTGCCGAGGAGCGACACGACAACGACGGAGGATTGGATAGCAACCAAGTCGGAGCCACAGCAGAGGACGCTAAACTTGGTAAGAAGCGCAAGTGGGACGATGCCAGCACCGCGCCAAAGAATGGACCTGGATCTGGGAAACGACCTACTATGAGCCGGACAATCTCGGACGAGGGCGACGGCCGTGGCGCTGGACCTGGTGAGGTTGACGAGCTCGATGAAGTGGAGGACGATGAACCCGAGACTACCGGCCCTTCTCGTCTTGTCCGAACAACGACCAGGGTAACGCTCAATTTACGAATTGGATTTGTCGATTTTAGCGGTCTCCACGATAAACGAAGCTTAAACATGCTTCTCCCTCTCATTCAACCACGCAAGTTGATTTTGGTCGCCGGGTCTCGGGACGAAACTCTGTCTGTTGCCAACGACTACAAGAAATTGTTAGAAAGCCAGCGAGGCCAAGACCACGACGACGACAAGACCAACGTGTTCACCCCCGAGGTTGGCGCAACCGTGGATGCAAGCGTCGACACAAATGCATGGACGCTCATGCTCGCTGACACACTCGTCAAATCCATCAAATGGCAGAGCGTTAAAGACATTAGCATTGTCACCATTACTGGCCAACTGCTCGGCATCGCCAAGGGTGCAAATGTCCGGCCCCAACCTGAGGACGGCGCTAATAAGAGAGTTAAAACCGAGGCGTCTGGAGAGGGCTCGAAACATGAGGAGGTGCCCGACGCGGATTCAGAAGACAAAACAGTCACCATCACCCCGACACTCGACGTTCTATCAAACACGGCAGCGGCCACCGCTCGATCCTGGACCCAACCACTTCATGTCGGTGACCTCCGGCTAACAGATCTCCGTCGCTCTCTCCAATCCGCGGGGCACGGAGCTGAATTCCGCGGTGAGGGAACCCTCGTAATTGACGGGATAGTGGCGGTCCGCAAGACAACGGCCGGCAGGATCGAGATAGAATCTATCCTCTCGGCCAACACTCTTCCTCCTGCGGGACGCCGTGGTACATTCCACGAAGTACGCAAGGCCATTTATGATAGCCTTGCCGTGGTCGCAGGCGCTTGAAGCACATAAAGTCAAGGCAATTGGACAATTGGAGTTTACTTTTTTATTTATTTTCCCCTGTATTATTTCCGGGTTCAGTCAGGTCTTCCACTCCGTTTCCGTGCCGACCGTGTATAACAGAGAGGAAACGATTTCTGTACTGTGGTATGTTGCCATAAATTATTGGACAAGGGGACGGGACACGAGTTATTTGATGTATTAGCAGGGCTTTGAAATTATAGACTATGGATTTCGGACGATTTTCCGAGGATTATCAGACCAACTGCAGTAACACAATTAGGTGCTGCCTTGGTGAGAACACAAAGTGAATTCAATGCCATGAGATGTACATGTATGTGACGAGCAAAAGAAAGCTTCATTCACCATACGATCAGGTTCAACTCTGGTCGTGACACTAGCGATTTCAGAGCCAAAAGCCAGCTCACTTTCCCCTTGAAGAGATAATTGTATCTATATAATACAGACTCGAACAGCAAAGGTTCAAGTTTCAAATAACTGTTTTTTTAAGAAAAAAAAAAGAAGGAAAACAAATTTAACCCGACATAGAGAAATCCAAGATCCAAGATAGGAATGGCAAGGGGCTGTGAAGAGGAACGCCGCGCTGCAATGCTAATATACCGAAACCCAAGAACCCAAGACTCCTCAACTCCTCACTCACTTTGTCCTCTGGTCCTCCGTCATCTGAACCATTTCGTAATCTCCTGCACCATCTCTTCCTCTACCCCTACCTCTCCCCCGAGAAAATCCCTCTTCTTCATCACCCTCGCCCCTCTCCCCGGCACCACCATTCTCGCCGGTGGACGACGAAGGCGCGGCGTTACCATTCCCGCCAAACGTTATGGGTTGTAATTCGCGGTACCGACAACCCCAGATTCCGAGGCTGAGTGCGAGAGCACAGGCGCCGGCCATGGAAGCCCACCACATTGTGTGGCGCGGAAGTTGGCTCGTGTAGAAAGTTGCGACGACTAGGTGGATGAAGTGTGAGGAGAGGGCGAAGTCAAGCACTAGTTTACTGCGAGCGACGACGAGAACAATGGCAACAGCCCTATTTAGACAAACGGATACACATTAGCAAGAGAAGCGCAGCGAGCCTCGCAGGAACGAGAGACCAAGGGGGAAAAAAGAAAAAAAAAAACTCACAAACTGAAGCCACCAGAAAGAAGCAACACAAAAGCCATCAACCACCCTTGCGTAGTATCACCCCGAACGGCCTCCCACCCAAACACAAGATCCAGTCCGAACCGCGTACCAGCGACCAGCGCGATAAAAAGCGAAAGAACAAGCGCCGATCCGTAAAACGCTGCTTGTAGAATGGCCATTTGGCCCAGGATCTTGAGGGGCGGGAGTTCGGTTAGTGCGCCTGAGCGCCGGGCGCGGCGCCGACGAGCCATTGGAGTAGAAGTGAAAACAAAACTTGGAGAACTGGCTTTTTTTTTATTTGTTGGAAGCGCGTGTGTCGAGATTCGTTGGACGTGGGGAAATTGGTACGTTGGGGGGGGTTTCGGTTTGGTATGCGGAAGGTTGTGTCGTGGTTGGCAAAGCTCGAAACCTAGCACGGACAAGTCCCTGTCGATCGACTTTCCAAGAGCGTTAGAAAAAAAAAAGCCAATCGTGAAATCGATTTTATATCTCTTTTTTTTTTTCAAGTTTCGTGTTGAGAGGAGCGTATCTCGTCAAAACTCAACGGTATAAAACCACTCGGACAAAGAGAAAAGGGCTGATGGGTGTCTGAGAAGTCAAAAAGGTGGTGATAAACGGAGTAGGCATCTGCATTTCTGGCCAGCCTGTTCAAGCGTGCTCGCCAGAGTCCAGTGTTTTAGGTGCTGTAGCTCAACTGCGAAGCTTAGTAATGCGCTATGTGGGCGTTGGTTGGCAGTTGGCGTCAGGACCCCGACTTCCTACAAATTCAAGCACTTACAAAGTAAAAAGGGGGGTGGGTGCTGGGTGAGTTTCACCGCTTTTGGAGTTCTGCCCGTTCTCGTCATAATTTTATCGAGAAACTTCCACATGGGAATTTATTTGCCTTGCCTTGCCTTGCCTGACCTTTCAATCGATATTCCGCTACCGCCATTCTCTAAAGTTACACATAGCCAACCCAATTCCTCACTACACCATACCGCAATACAAAACCAACACACCCGAACCTCGACGCAAAGAATACCCGCCACCTCCGAAACCCAAGCTCCTCAATCTCACCCCTCCCTCTCCCCCCCGAAAAGAAAAAAATGTTCTGGTCCAAAACCCCCGAACAAGCCCGAGCAGAAGACGTCCGCACCGGCCGCGTAGTCCCAAGCCGCGCCGAACGCCTCCAATGCTGGGCATCCCGCGACGCATACTTTGCCTGCCTCGACAAATCCTCCCTCGTCGACGTCCGTCCCGGAACGGCCGATGCACCCCGCGCCGCGACGCTCTGCGCCGCGGAAACCAAGGACTTTGAAACGAATTGCGCCGCGCAGTGGGTCAAGTACTTCCGCGAGTGGCGCGTCGCGGATTATCAGAAGCGGAAGAAGATTGAGCAGTTGGAGAGGGATGGGGCTATTAGGATGGATGTTACGCCGCAGTTTGGGGCTTCGGCTGGGGGGTTGTCAAAGGAACAGGTGCAGAATGCGGGACAGAGGAGGTCATGAGGTTGGTTTGATTCTTCCTTTTTGATGTCTTTTTTTGTTCTACGCTTGGTTTTATTTTCTTCAACTAAACCAGTCGAGGGAAAGGTTCTTGTTATATTTTACGAACTGGTTTCTCTCCAAAACGCTGTCGACAGTCACCGTCAAGATGGCATACATGTACACTATTTGGACTGGCGAGTAGCCCTGTCCCCATACCACAGTTGTTGTTCTACAATGGACGGCACCGTGTACGATATTTTACTCCATGCACAATATGAAACATCACATCTCATCGATTTGTCCAGCCTACAAACAATTTAAGACCAAGTCAAGAGCAAAAAAACAAGCCCAAATATACCAGGAAACCCTATCTTTGGTAGGGTATGCGAGTTCCAGCGATATCGACAAACCGAAAACGAAAAAGAAGTCGAACCTTGCAACAAGCCCTCGAAAAAAACCCTCGAAAGAAAAGGTGATTTGTCTAATTACAAGAGCAAGGTGACAAGGTGAGGAAAGACGCAAATAGCTCAACGAGCCATGTATTGTTCTCTAATGCAATTGGTATCATCCAGTAAGAAGCTTCGGCAAGAGGAAAAAAAGGACGAAAATACACTCGACAGGGACAGGAAAGAATTAAGAAAAACTCGAGAGGTGAGGGCCTTGTAGTTGTTTTGTCTGGGTTTGAAAACATTGAAATCGGAACAACAGATAATAGGAAATAACAATGTGACAACCGAACCAGCACCCGGGCTGGTTCGTGGTGGGAAAGACAAAGTATGAAAATAGACCGTGTATCAAAGTCGAAGCCCGCCGTATCGTGGCCGTCATGCACCGGCCATGTTTGTCCATGCTTCCTAAAAAGTGTCCTCGTGACTACCCTCCTCCTACCATATCTATTCGATTGTAAAAAAAAGAAACGAGGCGAAAATAGAGAATTGATCGTCGTAGTTGAGATGTGTATCGCTTGTCGCTAACAAAGATAAAAGAGACACATAAGAAATGAACAAAGGAAAAGCAAGTCAACATGGTTGGAATGCCAGGAATGGTGCTGATCGCGAGTGCAGTAAGACACGACGCGTCCATGTCACTTGTCTCAAAGACCAGTTTTGGAAACTCGAAACAGCAATGTTTCCAAAACCACACGTTATGTGGCATTCACTGTTGCTGCCTGGTGAGCCAGGTCGTCGGCCTTGGGTAGGGGTGGAAGCTCCTTATCAAGAGAGTCTCGACTGTATCGTTGCTTCACCGTAAGCGAGCCTTCTTGGCTATGCGAAGAAAATCCGTTCGGAAGCCCGCCATATCCACTATCTGCACTTTCTGGCTTCAGTTGAAAGCTCTTCGGCGGAGTGGGCGGAGGCAATTGTCGTGGAGAGGGGTACCGTGTGTCCTTCGGTGGTGTGGCGGGCCGTGTGCCAGCTCTGGAAGAACTGTCGGCGGCATCCCCGTCTCGGCTACGGCCGCCAATCGAGGAAGCCTCGCCCGCCTCTTCAACAACTGGCAGCATCGAGTCCAGCGGGGGGCCGTTACCGTCGGCAGCAGGAACCTTGACAGTACTTGAAACGCGAAGAGGGGGTTGTTCGCTGGTGGCTTTGGCGTCGGTCTGGGGCAGATGTGGGCCTTCCTGACCATGTTGTGGCGGCGGCGGCGGTGGCGGGAGATAGTTGGGTATCGGGGGGGCTTGCGTCGAAGAGCGGCGGCAAACGCTCGATGTCCAACTCGATACCCGCTCCCCCTCAGTTACGGCTTGGGTAGCCTCCTGTTGTCGCTCGGCCTCTTCCTCGCGTGCTGCTTCCTCCGCCGACTTCGTGACACCGGAGACGAATTTGTAGAATCGATCTCCGTACTCGTCCGGTGGAAGTGCTGAAATTTTTGACCGATCGCTGGATAAGCCTTTCCAAAAAGTTTCCATCTTTTTGATAATGCCGTACTGTGAAAAGCAAATCGAGTTAGCGGGGGACGGACGACATTATGATCGAATGCCAATTGGAAACGTACATGTGTAAGGCAGTCGATGACGCCGAGATAGTACACCTCGTTGGCGGGTGAATTGTCCTCATGCGTTGCGCGGAAGCCTCCATCATCCTGGTTGAATACAAATCCGGTCCGGTTTTGGCCCTCGTCGAGCTCGTCTGGCATTCTGCTAGTTGTCTGGCCCATCGGCACGGGACGCTCTTGCCGTATCATCTGCCGAAGCTCTCGAGCTTTGCGGGCGTTCTCAAGCTTGGAGGGTGTACGCAAAAGAGTTGTGGAATGTTCGCCATCATCTGGAGCCCGCTCACCGCCGGGGTTAAAGACTTGGAGAGTCTTGTCCCGAAGATTTTCCTCATTGCCCTTGCGCACGTCGTGTATCCCGATAAGAAGGGAATAATCCATGATCTGGAGGCGTTTGAGAAGGGCAACATCACGCTGCAGCTGCTCTAAGAAGAGGTGCTTCTTCTGGATCCCCAACTCGAGGTGTCGACGCCGGCGCATCCAGTTCAAATCTTTTAGTGTCGCGCGAGGGTTGTGTTGTAGATCCTCTTCATGGTAATCTCGACCGATGGTCGAACCTTTGAGATCAAAGGTCTGGTGAATGTCACGATGCGGCGGGAAAAGGTTATTCATGACGACAAAGTGGATCTTCTTACCGTAAGGCATCTTTACGCGGTGAAGTCCGTAAAATTGTGACAGTAATGTGTTGGGATTCTCGACCACGTGATTGTAGTAGTCCTTGAGGATCTTGCGTAGAAATTTGTGTTCGGCATGGTGGATGGTCTTGATGATATATTTATAGTCGCGAGAGAAGTAAAAGAAACTTCCACTCTTTCCCGGGGAGCCTAGTTCCGAAAGAATGTATTTACCAGTCAGGGACATAAGGTAATCCGCGGGGTCAAGGCGAAACTGGGCGCGAAGGTGTCGAAACACCCACGGTGCGTAGTCTTTGAACTTGAAATCATACTTGGCCGATGGGACCATTTCGTTACCCGCACTGAATCAAATATTAGCCAAAGTCTCATTACGGAGGGGGCAGGGCAATCAGGAAGGGCTCCTACATGTCGAAAGTCGACTTTTGTTTAGCGTCAAAATCGGCAGGCGTCAGCTCTCTGTCCAATTTGGCATTGGTTCGAGACACGGAAACACGAATTCCTGTCAACATGTTGTAGGCGGTAACCCAATTGACATGGTGCTCGTCAACCTTTGTTCCCACCAATACACGGTCATCGTCCTCCTCTTCTCTCCTACGCCGCTTACTGGCACGCTTCTGGCGGTATGCTTCAGCCCAGCGCATGGCATCCTCGTCGGGGAAGACCTCGTCACGTGGATGGTCGGACTGGATCGACCGCGTAGCTCGCCTGACCAGACTAAGTGATCCTCGTCTCACACCAGAGGTGCTAACACTAGTGGGAGAGAAACGACCGCTCGCATACGCTGTGTCTATGCCGTCTTTTGAGTTTCGGCCGGGTTGGGGCTTGGGTACCTCCAGTGTATGGCGTTGTTTCAAGCTTCCAGGGCCGGGCGGGTTCAGAGATGAAGAGCTCGGGACTGCCGGTGGGTGATAGGTTGGCGGTGATGAGAGTCGATGGGGGAAAACTCTGTTAGGCGACGGGTCGAAGCTGTGATTCGGTGAAATGGGAGAGGCTGGCGTGAGGGTGGTCGTAGTAGTGGGTACATGGTTCGCGAAGTAGCCATCAGAGACTGTAGTACTTCCATTGGCGGCGGTTGCGTGTTGATTTCTCTCCATGGAGGGTTTGAAGGAGGAGGCGCTGTTCATCGAACTAGCAGAGAGACGGGACGGGTTCGGGTCGCCATGGCTGGCCAGAGACGAATTGTTCGTGAGAGGTTGCTTGGATATCGGGAACTTGGGGGGATCGAAGGGGGCTTCTTTCGAAGGGGGTTCAGGCGGTCGCCCCTGAGGGGGGGGGGGCGGCGGCGGCATGGACGGCGCAGGCGGTGGTGCAGAGACGCCATTTATTAAACGTTCATCTTGCTCCGAGAATGTGGCTGTGGAAGGGGAGGACAGCGAAGGCTCGGTGTCGTTCGGAATCGTCATGGTGGCAGCGACAGATGTCGTTGGGGTGTCGTCGGTTAGGCCGGATGGAGCATCAACAGCGTCAGACAACTGGGTAGATGAGGTTGATGACTCGTCAAAACTTTCATTCGCGTAATGGGAGCGGGATTGGACGGCGCCGGCACCAGGGTGGTCTTTGTTGTGAATCAGGCCAAACTTGTTTGTCGGGTCCAGGTCGAAGACGTCGGGGGAGCCTGAGAAGAATCGCGCCGTATCATCATGCACGAAATTGGGCATGGCGTACGCCAGAGATTCGTAGGGAATCGGAGGAGGCTAAGCAATTCGTACAAACGAGTCAAATCCTTGGGATGACAGGGTCGAAAGCTAGATAAAGCTAGATAGCCATGGAGTAACGGAAAGCAGGTCGAAAGGGCACCACTAAAATGTGCAGAAAAATACAGCCCGCTAGGGGAAAAGGCGAAAACAAACTACAGGAGAAGAAAAGAAGAGTAGTCGGAATCGAGGGAATGCCGTCAAAGCGAGGTATCCGCAACGGGAGAAACCAGGTCTACGAATGTGCGTGGAAGTACTCCGTAGATGATGTTCGTTGCTGTCGTGGTTATTTTATTGGTGTGGCTATTCTGGGATCCTCGTGGGGGGTCCACAGTGCGTACACAAGAAAAGGCAAATTTTCTGACAGCCCCCAAGAAGCCCGACGAATGGTGGATGGGCGTCTCGAGGGAAGGAATATTGATGATCTGGACGAGGATTGCGTTGGATTTGTGTTGATGACAGGATTTGGGTAGTTGGGACGACGGAAGAGGTGGAGATGGGGGTTTGAAGAGATGGAAATTGGATGTCCCAAAAAAGGAGAGGAAGGGGGGAAAAAAGCGCCTATTACTCCGTACACTGGGCGACGAAGGCGAATGGATTTACAATCCATTTCCCCCTTCTCTCCTATGGAGGCTTTCCGCCCGCTGTTCCCTGTCTGTCCAATGTAATATGGTCTGAAGGTACGGAGTACAAATTGGGCCCCGCTCTTGAGTAGCGCAGGTCCCTCTCAGGTACTTTATATGCGTATCGATCGACTATAAGGACCTGGAAAGTACTTTTCTTGTTTGCTGCATGAAATGTAAACTACCTAATTCAATCCACCATCCCCACCTGTCTCTCCAGGAACTGTGACGCTTTGCATGCACTCTCTAGCGAGCCAGCCCTGTAGTTTTACAAGTACGGAGTAGATTCGGGGGGGCTACGTACCACATCCTAGGCCTGGAGCCCCTGGAACCAACCAAGGGGAGCTTACGGGGGTGACGGGCACGAGGGCATGTTTCCTTTTTACAGTGAACGGAAAGGCACAGAACATCTTCACTATTTGTTACTGGCGCGCATCTTCTTTCTGCACAAGGCATACGGGCCCCATCCCACCCTAGCAGCTTGCCCCCCCCCAGCCACGAAGATATGTACTCTCGCCAAGGACAAAAGGCTGGCCAATATTTGGCCGGGTTTCCGTGGGTTGCTTTGGTCTCCCCTCGCCAAATCACTGAACAAACATTCGTACTCGAGCTATTTTTCCTCAGTGCTCCGTATTCCTTGATTCGGTCGGAGCACGCGATGCGCTGGACGTTCTTCCCTCACTCTCAAATCTTCCATCATTACGCACCAGGGGCATCGCCAATCTCGTCGATGAAAATAAAGCGTGTACACGTACTACTCCGTACATCGTATTGGTGACCGAACAACAACGAGATCCAATATCAAGAGAATAACGCGCCAGGCCGAGACCTAAACTACTACTGATGTGGGCCAGGCTGGCCAGCCATCTGGGCCTCCAGTGGCTCCAGTGGAGACCTATGGAGTAATACAACTAATTATTATCCCTACCGCCAAGCAGCACAATTTTTGGTTCACCTTCGTAATGCACAAGGAATGCTCTGTACAAGCCCAACACAGCACACACTCTCTAGGAGATCCTCTCTCAGGACATCGCTTTCTACCTGTACATTACGAAGCAAAAGAGCTTCTAGAAAATAGCCCGGCGATGACGAATGCTGTACTGACAGGTTGTGTACGGCCCTCGAAACGGAAACGGAGAAGAGAGACAGGCCCTTGATCGCTTATGTGCCAGAACCCGAGAACGTCCTGTCTACCGAAATAACGTCAGGCAGAGCAACATGTAGACGACGACGTGGACGTGGACAGGTCGCTGTGGAAAGCCAATCAACAAGGCTCAGCCACCCCATTCAAAGTCTTTCTTTTTTCCTCCGCACAACCACACCAAGGATAAGAATATCTTTCCCAATGGTCTCGAGTCGTTCACCTACATATATCCCGCGATAAGGATGAGACTTTCTATTAGGGGACTTTCTATTAGGGTGTGACAACAAATTATGGTGCTGACACGCGCCTCTATCCAGCTGACCTACGCCCTCTTTTTTAGCTCCCGTTAACTTTCCAGTAATTTCCCGGTACCTTTCCACGGCGATTTTGTTGATACGAGGTACAATATACGGAGTACTACTTAACTATTTGACAATTGATAGACACGCACTGCCTAGAAGTTGATAAGTTGAGCTTTAAAAGCAATGCCTAAAATAACAGTGAGACGAGTTGCATCAGCCCAAAGTTAATTGTTCAAGCCACAACGAGGGAACAGCAGGGCGAGAAATGATTAATTGTCTACGGAGTATCTACTTGTACTATCTAACTATCGTGATCTCTGACCAAAACGGGGTAAAAGAGTCGATTACTAAACCCAACTATCTCATGTATGCTTGAGGACACCTCTTTTATACATCGGAGTGACTTCGAAAAGCCCTCTTAGGAAAAGCAAATAAAATCAAGGAACCAGAAAATACAGGCCAAATATTGCTATTCCGTAGTCATCGTCAATTGGGGGATTCTGGCAGTTCATTGTTGTCTAGCCCTAGGGTTACAGCTTTACAACACCACTTTCAATTTATCACTGTGATTATTGGCAGATTCAACCTTGGACAGACTCTCTGGCACCAAAAGAAGCGATTTTGCTTTTTATTACTTTGACCATATCATCCCTCTTCAGTAATTCCGGGTCTCGTATTTATACACGGTGCTGAGGCTTCCTCCACTATCTCAAGGACAAACGAAAGCTCAAGAGTTTTAATAAGGAGGTATGTACAAGATATCAAGTACATAGATAGAGAATTCGAGTACATATACAACAGCTTCAGCTAAGCTTGGATGGACTCATTTTCTTTTCCTTGGTGCCAACATATCTATGGCTAGCGATAACGTGGGAATTTAGACATGCGCCTCTCGGCAGTGACAGTGGCTCTTATGAGTATGGTCTTGGTTCCTTGAAGCTTCCCTTGCAGGAGCACGACTTGGGTTCTCGGAATACCTTTAGTGGCCAAATAACGAAGGTCGAACTTGACAGTTAACACTGGATAATTCAAAGGAGTTGTCAAAGGCCTGATATTATCAACCTTATCTAGAACGAGGGGTGGCATGACATGAGCGGGGTGCAATTTGTAATTTTGTGCCACAACAATGCTTGCTCGAGAAAAAAAAAAACAAGAACCACGCCGCATTGCTATACATCTTTATCGGCGTTTATGAAGCTGACTGGAAGTTGATATTAGAAAGAACTACGTATTCTCGTGAGGTTGATTGAAGGATTTGGTCAATGCAAGTCGTCGTTGCTCCGCAACCTATGGATGGAACCCTGATGCTGGATCTATGTATTACTCACACAGCGCCCGAGCTAATAAGTAAGCACTTACTTGTAAGATTCAAGTGGATGGGTGATTTCGATGTTCAGCGGTATATTATGATAATGTACACTGTATCTAATACTCCGTACGGAGTACAGCTATTAGGGACCTTATACGCACAGTGTATAGATGCATGTGATTTTATCGCACTGTGTTTCTGGATCGTCCTCGGCCCCAAATCGGTTATCAATGGGAGGAGTGGGAGGAGCTTCAATTGCAACAGAAACACATCTGTCACTTAAACCATCACGGCAAATTCACTACGCTTCAGAAAACCTCTTTTTTAAGTAAAAGGTATAGACCAGAGGAGATATATCCAATTGCTAGCTTGCTTAGCTCTCCCTTTGTCCCTTTGACGTTGCGGACGACTGCAAATATGTATCGTCCAGCTTTAAGATTAAGAAGCTGCTCTCGCCGGGTTTGGTCGTCTCCTGCAAGAATCGCCAATTCGTCACAAAAATGCTTTGCATCTTCTGTTCGACAGACGTTAGACTGGGAGGACCCTCTCTTGGCCAGGTCTCTTTTAACTGAAGAGGAGCTCGCCATCTCAGAAACCGCCGAACGATATTGTCAAGATCACTTGCAGCCCCGTGTTCTTCGTACGTGTTCACTCCAATTGCCAGAGGCTTAATTCTTTCTCTTTTTTCTCTTCAATTCTTTCCCTCGTTCCCACTTGATGTGTGCCCTTTTGGAGACTTATTCGATAAAACTTTTAGAGGCTTATCGTGATGAAAACTATGATCCGAAGATTCTGGAGGAGATGGGCGAGGTTGGCCTGCTAGGTGCAACTATCAAAGGTCACGGCTGTGCAGGTGTGTCCACTGTTGCTGGAGCTCTGATTACTAGAGCCGTGGAGAGGGTCGACAGTGGTTATCGATCTGGCATGTCTGTTCAGTCATCACTAGTCATGGGCGGAATCGACGAGTTCGGCTCTCAAGAGCATCAGGAAAAGTACCTCCCTGGTATGGCAAAGGGCAAAATAATCGGGGCATTTGGCTTGACCGAGCCCAACCACGGGAGTGATCCGGGATCAATGGAAACTGTGGCAAAGCCGCATCCGACCAAATCGGGATACCTGTCGATATCGGGTTCCAAAACATGGATCACCAACTCCCCTATTGCAAACGTGTTACTCATCTGGGCCAAGCTACAAGAAACTGGAAAAATTCGCGGTTTCTTGATCAATCGTGAGGATTGCCCCCCAGGAACACTTGAAACCCCAGCCATCAAGAACAAGACAGGCCTCCGTGCCTCGATTACGGGCATGATTCATCTCGACGCTTGTCCCGTGCCAGAAGCCAACATGTTCCCTGAAGTCGAGGGCCTCCGGGGGCCTTTCAGCTGTTTGAACAGTGCGCGATACGGAATTGCTCTTGGAGTGATGGGTGCTTTGGAGGATTGTATTGCACGAGCAAGAACATACGCGCTCGAGAGGAAACAGTTCAAGGGCACTCCGCTGGCTCGTTACCAGCTGGTACAAAAGAAGCTGGCTGACGCGGTCACCGATGCGTCATATGGCACTCTCGCTGCACTTCAGGTCGGTCGACTAAAGGATCAAGGCCTTGTCACAGCCGAGATGATCAGCCTCATTAAACGGCAGAACTGCGACCGCGCCCTCCATCATGCCCGCGTCCTCCAGGAGATATTTGGTGGCAACGCTGTGAGCGATGAATACATGATTGGCCGACATGTTGCGAATCTTTATGTGACACAGACATATGAGGGCCAGAGCGACATTCACAGTAAGTGTTATCCAACAAGCGATAACGTTTCAGCTTTCTTGTTTATCAATTTGGTGATATCTAACTTGGCACGTCATAGGTCTAATCCTTGGGCGAGCTATCACGGGACTTCAGGCATTCACTGCCCAATGAAGGAGTCACACAACATCAGTCAATAGTCTTGTCGATGCCACTTGCTGGAGATGAACCGAATAACAGAGTGGCCCAACCAAGGCTCCAAGACTTAGGCTGCGAAAAATAGGGTGACCGGCAGGGCGTATCTTTAGAACGGATGACCCCGTCCGCTGCTATCGGTTTCGTGTATCTCGCACACGGTGCAATGACGTAGACATAAAATATTCTAGCAAGAGACAAAGAATGGTTTCATACAAAGGGGTTCCCAGTGGTAACGGAATCCCGAAGGCTCGAAGTTGGCCAATCCTGGCTCAATACCAACTACATTTGGTAGGCTTCCAGTGATGCCTTAATAGAGCTAAGCGCCAGGCGTTGGAAGCACCAACAGAAGCATGGAAATCATGGATGACTGTGGAAGGGCGGGGAAAAATCAGGTGAATGCAAGTACTGAATACACAAAGCCCAACTGTAGATAGGCTGCAACTAAAAGTATCGATCCCTTGAGAAATTCAAGAGCACTAACAGCATCAGGCTTTTTTCGTAGTGGCGTTTGTTAATAGTCATGTACTGCTAACTGCTGACATATCGATTGTGGCGGTGGGGGCACTGTAAACAGACCCCACTACCAGTAGTATTAAGTGACGGCGATGCCGCCCAAAGTCATCATTCTTAGCGGGGAAACCAACCCATTTTCTCTCCCATCCGCTCCATTTTGCATTTCTTCTCCTTTTTATGCCTCCAACCACATCACCCTTCTACATCAACCTCAAAAACCTTCAAACCTCACATCTCTCTCGAGAGCACGAACGACGAAACACATCCGCGTATACCGCACACTCCTGAACAAGATCGCACTTTTAATTCTACCTCTTTGACGACTCGGAAATCATTTCGCTCCGTTCGTGAAGCGACATTCCATTTGCCATTTATTCCGTCTACGGTTGGCAAGACTGTGATTTATCTACCTTTTCTTCTAGTAAGGACCCTATATATCTCCTCTCTCTCCTCTACTTGCTTCGGACTCTTCTTTTCATCATCGTCCTCTTGTTCCGTCCTGTCCAGGCAGTTTCTAACAGATTTCCTGGTATATAGAGCATATCCCTTCCCATACCCTCTCAAAATGGCTTTGAAGCGGATCAACAAGGAACTCACCGACCTTGGCCGGTAAGTCTTTCCCATAATATTGGTCCTCGTACCCCCGAGCCGTTGTCGTCTCGACGATAATGTGCACAAGACACAAATCGGTATCACAACAGAAGAATGGTGGGGCGGGGTTTTCGGCGGGGTCGTTAGGCCTACACATTTCCTGCCCGCCAAATTTTCGTCATGAAGCGATTTGCAGACCCCGCATTCCATGGCGAAATATTCAGATCGTCCAAAGACATCAACTTGCTGACCGTTGAATTTTAATCAATTTTTAGAGACCCTCCTTCATCATGCTCGGCTGGTCCCGTTGGCGAAGATCTAGTATGTCGCCTGTTTCAATTCCCAACTTGGTTTTGCTTCACAATACTAACATTCATCTAGTTTCACTGGCAAGCGACGATCATGGGCCCTGTAAGAATGACACCCTCAGCTCCCGTCTTTACTGCATAGTTTGATCTTTTTTTCGGCTCAAGCGGCCCTGTTATTGTCCTCGTAGTGTCGATGGTTTGAACTTTCAAGACTAACTTTTGTTATCAGAGTGATTCACCATACTCGGGCGGCGTGTTCTTCCTCGCAATTCACTTCCCTACCGACTACCCATTTAAGCCTCCGAAGGTCAACTTCACCACTCGCATCTACCACCCCAACATCAACAGCAACGGCAGCATCTGCCTAGATATTCTCCGTGACCAATGGAGCCCAGCCCTGACCATCTCCAAAGGTAAGAATATCATAGTACCGCTTCAGTATCGGACCTTTCTAACATGCATATTTGCGCCAGTTCTCCTGTCCATCTGCTCCATGCTGACAGACCCGAACCCCGATGACCCGCTTGTTCCCGAAATCGCCCATGTGTACAAGACTGACAGGGCCCGATACGAGTCGACGGCCCGGGAATGGACCCGGAAGTACGCTATTTAGCACCGATTCGCACGATGATTTTGTCATCTTCTTGGTTCGATTATCAGCATGGGTTCCATTCTTTGGCACTGGCGGTAGTATGCTACCGGGTTTCCAGCCAATTTTTGGCTCTTGGCGCGACATTGCCCTTGATTCTTTTTACTTAATTCCACGAGCGCACTTTCAGAAAGCCTGACCTGAAGCTCTCTTGACTCAGGTTCGTGGGGGCTTGTCTCTTTAGATCCTGGGACTTGTTGGGGAGACGAGAGCGGTGGTCTTGAACTACAGCGGTGTTGCACCATGAATGTACTGCTGATGTTGGTGGCGAAGAGGTTTCACGCAGACAGGCAGACGTATCAGTTATTCAACGAAGTTTATATGACATTGGGAACTGCGCTAGGCTTTCCTTTCTAGAGTGACATGTTTCCCCTTTCACCCCACTGTAGATCGCTTTTTACATGTAGATTCACTATTCGAGGGCAAGTATCATTTGATGATGAACAGCAGCTCGCACATATGATGAAGAGCGCGATCAATGGCGTCATTGTTAAAACGAGTATAGGAGAGCACAAGATACAACGGAATTAATGCGCCCACTTTTCCAATAATAGAGCATCCCTGGGCAGTGCTGTATGGTTTGTTACGATCTCTTATCGCGTATTTTATCTATAACCCAGCGCTGTGGTAGGGGATTCTTACTTATTAAGGTTATGTTCAGGCGGGATGCGAACAATTTCAGAAACACGAGACGGCTTTTCAAGCATTAGGGGCCTATGTTACACCGCAGGGCAAGACATTTTTCCAGCTCTGTTACCAAAGGGGTTCAAAGAGGTTTGTAACCCTCCCACATCCCGTGGCAAAAGTTGACTCAGCTTGCGTACGAAGCACTACGGGGTCGTAATGTTTGGGAATCAGAGCCTGGATCACGAAACCGATCGAGGGCGACATCATTTACGATTGGCTGAAGGGGCGTGTTAAAGGCCTGGGCCTCGTCTCATCAGCGACGAGTTGAAGAATAACGCATACAACTTTGCCCTAGCGGAATATTGGTTTAAAATACGGAACATGGGTGGGGCCCTCGGTCAGGGAGTTCGTATCTGGTTTCCTCTGATTTTTCTGGTTTGCTTGTTACTATGTTTAGCAAAGGGGATTCTAGGATGTGCTGGAGGGTAAGTTGACGCGGGGGTTAGTGCTCATGGGCGCTAGGTTTTGCATACTTGTACCTTGCAGGTGTGTCAGGGGAATGCATACAGAGTATTTAAGAACCAACTGTTAACTTTGCCGTGTTGGCGTTCCGTGGCCTTCGTTGGTTATTTATGATGAGTGAGATGAAATCAGAGAATTGAGAGTCGTAATTACAGTGCAATCAATAGCTCAATGTGTTCATGTCAGTGTCATAATCTTCAATTATAGGAATTATTAAGCATTATCCGCCGTCTCTTGCCCTTTGAATACCTACCTAGCTAGTCAATTTGATACGCAAAGAGACTATTAGTCTCAAACAGAGGATCAGGAAGGAGGGACCTGATACAAGCTACCAATGTGTACTGCCTGCCTTCTTGGGTTCACAACATACACATCTACTCTGTACTATCTGCTCTCTTTCTCTACAAGACGTCAGATATGAAAGTACTCTGTATTATAAACCATACCAGCTCACCCTCTTATCTATTGAAAATGCTCATTTCTTTTTCTTCTGAGACTCATTTGTTCTTCTCGCTCGGTGTTTAACAAAGGATTCTTGGAACCTTAGCAGGACTTTCGGACGTCGCAAAATGGCAGGAAGCCCCACCAGGTCATGTCTCATGTAGGCCCCTGACGAAACAGCCTGCGACAAAGGCTAGGTGGTGATGGGGCCACAATGTCCTGCAACCGCCGCCGCTGACCAATGGACGCTGCGGAAATGGGGACCTCCTGGCAGGGTTCACTGTCAGGCTTCGCGACTTCTTCATGGGTATTTTGCTCCTATGGTGATTGTCGCTCTAGACTTCACGGTCTAGACCTCTGTAGATCGCTTTTTCCAAACATTCAGTCCGGCATGGTATCCCTGAACAATTGACGAGAGGGGTGTCGAGTGTGTGTGGGAAATTCGAATGTGATGCTGACAAAATGGCATGTTTGGCGAAGAATTGGCATGTAAACCCATCGAGGTTTGCGTACGGAGTACTCCGTAGTGCCATGGAGAAGGAGCGCCTCTTGCCTCGCATTTACTTGTATGTACGGAGTATTCGTTCCTTCCTAGTTGGTTTGGCCATGTCGTATGGCCAAGTGGGCTTGATGGAATCAAAGCCTGGCACTGTTACCACTTAACAGTCGCAACAATTTCTTTTTCAAGAGAAATCGAACGACCGGACGACGTCCATAAGTTGTCCATTGCCAATCGATACTCTTGCTTCTTTATCCACCTCGAGTTCACATGTGTTTCGATGTCCTGAATTGTGGGTCAATGAGCCCAGAAAATGGCACAACTTGTTTGCACTCGAGTGGCCTACGGAGTAGTTTAGTTGCTCTGACGGCGCACCCCCCTTCCCCGGACAACGATGCCTGTCTACGGGAGTTAATTAATGGTTCCTGGACACATCGTGGACCCACCACGACACATTTGCAACGCTCACCCCTAACCTAACCCCCTTCAAAACTACAGTGTTGCCCTCCCAGAGATGTCCTCGGCTGCTTCCCTTCTCCTCCCATCCCGAATCTCGTCGAATTCACCCGTCGTTGTATCCTAGCCGCAGAGTGCAGGCATTGTTTGCAGGTATGATCTACGCTCATATCAGTCTTTTACTGCTCTAAATCTAGATCTTGGCATATCCCATACCTAATGCCCCCCCTTCTGGCCCTTCTCACCTTTTCCTTCCCGCCCACCCAGCTTTTTGAATCTCTTCCCTTTTTCATTTCTGTTCTCTACTCTCTTTTTTATGGGACGCCTGTGAAGATTTTGTTTCCTTGCTAACCAGCAACTAGAGCAGGGTCGCTGGCTTCGGCGCTCAAATCTCTTCACTTCTCTTCTCGCTTTATAGACTTCTGTATTTATTTATTATTCTTTTCCTTTCTTTGACCGAATGGCAGACTGCGGACGATCGACGACCCTGACTTCCTAACCCCATCGCTCTTTTGGAGTCGACTCGATACTTTCCTTTCCCGCCACTCGAATCCTCTATTTTCTTGCCCGTTCAGCAGGCTCTGAATAACGATCTTTACCAACTCTTGTCTTGAAAATTCCGAATCTGAACCCAATCCACCAATTCAGCCTTTTTACAAACGGTCCCGGTCCCGTCCACGAAAACTAGCCCGAGGCTTCATCTCTTTTATTTTGCGACTGTGCCACCTGGAGAATCATTGGGACTTCAGAGACGAGGACACTGCGGGCAGATAAACTCACACAACCATGTCGGGTTACGACAAGGATAGCTATGGCTATCCGAAGGGCCCGTCTGAACGATCAAGATGGACGCCTCTGACGCGAATGCTTCTTTCTGGTGAGATGACACAGGAGAGGCAAAAGGAGTTATCGGCCAAGGAGAAATTCGACAGGTGGATGATCAATGAAGGATATCGGAGAGTGTATGTGATTTCTTGGCACCTCCGCCCTTGGCTTAACAGATGTTGGGCAGCTAGACCCCGGATTCGAGAGAATCAAATCTCGAAATGCTAACCAACTCATCTTGTAGATTTGTCTTCGTCTTCATGATTCTCCACGTTCTTGTTTTCGCCTTCGCCTTTGTTAATTATGGCGTCAAAGACAGCTTACAATCATCACGAGATACCTTTGGCGCCACTTTCATGATTGCTCGATCGGCGGCTTTGGTTCTCCACGTCGATGTCGCTCTCATCCTTTTCCCCGTCTGTCGAACTCTCATTTCACTTGCTCGCCAGACGCCCCTTAACGGAATCATTCAGTTTGATAAAAATATCACATTCCACATCATGACGGCATGGTCAATCGTATTCTTCTCCTGGGTGCATACGATTGCGCATTGGAACAACTTTGCGCAGGTAGCTGCCAAGAACAACTTGGGTATTTACGGCTGGCTTCTCGCCAACTTTGTCTCTGGCCCCGGCTGGACGGGTTATGTCATGCTCATTGCTTTGATGGGCATGGTATTCACATCCGTCGAGAAGCCACGACGTGCGAACTACGAGCGTTTCTGGTACACTCACCACATGTTCATCGTCTTCTTCTTTTTCTGGTCCATCCATGGAGCCTTCTGCATGATTCAACCCGACTTCGCTCCCTTTTGCACAAGTATCGGATCATCCGCCATTGGAGTCTTCTGGCAGTATTGGATGTACGGTGGATTCTGCTACCTTGCCGAGCGAATTGCTCGTGAAGTTCGTGGGCGACACAAGACGTATATTTCCAAGGTTGTCCAGCATCCCAGCAACGTGTGCGAAATCCAAATCAAGAAGGAAAACACCAAGACAAGAGCCGGCCAGTACATCTTTTTCTGTTGCCCTGCCGTCTCCATCTGGCAGTACCACCCCTTCACCTTGACCAGTGCACCCGAAGAAGATTACATCTCGATTCACGTTCGTGCGGTTGGCGACTTTACCCGCACACTCGCCGCGACTCTTGGGTGTGAATTCGAGCGTCGAGGAGGCGGTGACGACAAGAAGGACCAGAGCCAAGTTGTTGGTGTTGGCAATAAGGATGGCGAGGTTGACCCGGCTCTTCGCCGTGTTCTCCCCCGTGTCTACATTGATGGTCCCTTCGGTTCGGCCTCGGAGGATGTCTTCAAGTATGAGGTTTCGGTTCTCGTAGGAGCCGGTATCGGTGTGACGCCCTTCGCTTCCATTCTCAAGTCCATCTGGTACCGGATGAACTACCCGAAGAAACGCACCCGTCTCAGCAAGGTTTACTTCTTCTGGATTTGCCGTGACTTTGGCTCCTTTGAATGGTTCCGCTCCCTCCTGCTCGCTATTGAGGCACAGGATGTCGACAATAAGATTGAGATTCACACGTATCTGACAGCCAAGATCAAGGCCGACGACGCCACGAACATCATGATTAACGATGCCAACGCCGAGAAGGATACCATTACCGGTCTTCGGTCGCCGACCAACTTCGGACGACCCAACTGGGACATGATCTTCCGTGGCATTCGGAAGATTCATTCACCAGCCGAGGCGGGTGTGTTCTTCTGCGGACCCAAGGGTCTAGGAAGTGCGTTGCACATTTTCTGCAACAAATACAGTGACCCCAAGTAAGTTTTCTACCCCCTCCTTTTTTGGTCGTTGTGTATTTGCCCTGTGATGAAGCCCTATGCTAACATGGTAACCAAAAACACAGTTTCCAGTTTGTTTGGGGCAAGGAAAATTTTTAGACGCGAGGAATGGAAAGAGAAGAGGAGATGGATCCCGGCAGACATGGGAGGTATCACTTTATTCTTTACTCCCCACCCCCGTCGACACAGTCGAGACTTGGAGACCAGACTGTCCGACGCATCCCCTCAAAGGGCGCGGAAGACGTACAAACTTTTTCTCTCTGGACTTGGCAAGACTCGTGTTGGATAGTGGGCGAGGTGGTTTCTTTTTACAATTTCATGAGATATCCAGAGCTTGAGCAACAAATTGCAACACACAGTTTCAACTTTGAAATACGGGGAGTGGCGAGTCTCAGAGCCAGTGCACAAGATGACGACGCCTGGCGTTGCTTCACAATATGAGGGCAAGGTGCAGTCATGAGCCCTTTTCCTTCTTTGCCCCTTGTCGTGAACTTCTGATATTGTGTCCTGCCAACTCTGGATCCTGATACCTCATCTCGTTTATACATCTTTGCGCGTGCGGTTAACAAAGAATTGGATTTCACACTCACCAGGCCCGATTGCCTGCTTACCAGTACACATATTATCCGTTAACCCTCACACATTACATATCCGCATCATCACTTGTCACATAGTATCCTCCATTTGGCATCACTTGTCACATAGTATCCCCCATTTGGAAGTTGTTTGGCCGGCGCTTTCGATGCGTCGAAAACCGATTTCTTCTTGTATGTAGCGACTCACTTTTAGATTACAAAATAGCTTTTCTATTGCCATGAGTGATCTGATGTAGTGTCTGTCCGGTGAGAGTGTAATGTTGCGGTCGCAGAGCTCGCTGGCGTTCAACACTCTGTGATATACTATTTCATGGCGTTTCAGTAAGGCTTCCGAACCTTCGATTTGGTCTTCTAAGAAACAGTGTAAAATAACATCTTCTGCCTTGAACATGTTCAAGTATGCATCCTTCTTTCCAATAAGCTGAGTGGGCATCCTTTCAAAAACCTCAACTCCGAGATGGAGGATTCTCTGGCGAGCCAAAGTCTCACGTATCCCAGATGTTGCAAGACTTTGCTTTTTGATAGTGGCTTTTTATCATGACGTCGGTTTAATTGAGAAAAAAACAAGGAACCAAAGGTTCCTGGGTCCAGGATTGCAAAGTCACGTCGCCCAACAATGGATTGAGTTGCTTCCACAGGCAAGGTGGCGGAGTCTGATTAGTGGTTCTGGACGATTAGGTCCAGGCCAGTGCATAAGTAGTGCAGGCACAATACGGAGTTGTCCTTGTTGGTGGGATGGTGTGGCGTTGGTGTTTATTGCCTTTTCTGATTACTTTACGGAGTAAGATTTGGGGCTCATTTTAAGCTATTGAGCTCAAGGTGAAGAGTTGGCGGGGAATCTGAAGGTCTGAAGGTAAGGGTGTTTATTATATTCTGGCAAATGAAAGCGAAACCGTTATGCCAACACGACGCCACGAGGGTTCCGAGGATTCGCATCCAAATGGGCTGTTGCCGTTGCCCTCCGAACAAGGGTTGCTCTTCCTGATCGTGGAGATGGTGGCGATGATGGAGCAGCGGATCAGATGGTTATGGTTGTGACGGCGGGTCTTGGGGTGTCTGCGTGGTGGTGGTGGTGATGATCCTGCACAGCGTCTCTCATCTTCTTTAATTTCTTTCTCGAAGCAAACCTAATGCTATCTTGGTAGGGTTTTTGAAAGCCCGTTGTGAGGGGTATGAATTGACGAGTATCAACATGACAAGGCGAGATGTGAGCGGTCCTGATTCAAAGAGATCAACTAGGATGCATATTTGGCCAGCCTACACGTCTTCTCGCTACATGTTGACGGTAACATAAATGCACAGTGACCGCTCTGTTTGGCTCAATAATTTTGCAAAAGGAAAAAGATATACTGGGCTAGTATAAGTGGTAGTGAATCAACGACTTCGCACATCACATACTTGTATTAGGAGTTTGCAGATGGCATCACGTAGCAGCGCATTCACACGTATTGTGGTCTGCCACGAACTCCCCTGGATCCCTTGGATGATCATACCGTCTACTTCGTACTCATATGTTGATGTGAAGGCCAGCTTTGGGCGACACTAACAACGAGGTAGCAGTGTGTGTGTGGGTGTCTGTGGGTGTCTGTGTGTGCCTGTGTGTGCCTGTGTGTGTCTGTGTGTGCCTGTGTGTGCGTCTGTGTGAGCAAGGCAGGAAAATGCTAGTAGGAATGTATGTACGGAGTAGAAAACCGATCGGTATTATGTTGGTTAGAACCATGGAGCGATTACCAACCCTCAAGCCCTTCCCTCACCAAACGACAGCTCAGTAGTCACCATAACCCCGGGCGCCAATCTACTCCGTACTCAATGGCGGCATTTCGTTTCTTCTCCTGGATCAAAGACTACGCCCGTCAAGAGGTCCTTGTTTCTTGCATTACCTAAGACATATTTAGGTTGCTTGAGGCTCTTGTGGTGCTGAGGTTGGAATCCGACAGCGATAGCCGAACCTAACAACGGACGAAAGGGGATTGGAACACATATCCCTTTCAAGAAAATCGCGAAGAGAGAGATGCAATAGCTTGCCGGTCCTCATGTACGGAGTAGTAGAACTTCTGTGCCGTTTTCTTTTTTTTTTGATGCTGTTGGGACAGACATTGGTGTTGGATCTTGCTGTGCCATTTGTTCACAATGTTACCACTCTGCTCCTCGACATTGCGCCTTTGACTTGGACAGCCAGAGCTAGTACTCTGTCTGGTTGGCCGTCGCCGAGAGGACAGGACGAGTCCATAGACACGATAAATGCAAGGTACGGTGTGAAAACACGCTAAGTGTAAGGGCTAAAGGAGAGCTGAAGTAAACTTTTACAAGTAGTATTACACTTACTACTCCGTATTAAGCTAAACTTACTCCGTACATATCTTTGGAATTATTACTAGCGTTTTGCGCAGGTTGTTTGGTTGTGTATGGAGCATCCCTGAACATCAATCGCATCAATCCATACTCGGTAATGAATGCGAGGACAAGGACCCGAGGTCACGCATGTTTGCGTACTTGTAAGTAGTATTGATAAACTAAATTTAAACTACTTGTAGAGTCCACCCGCACGGGCTACGGAACATCCGGCGCCTCTCTACCCAGGGACGAGGGTCCAGATCCCCCCGTGTCTTTACTCCGTAAGAGACGGAAATGCACATAGACCGCAAGATGCCTAGAAAAGAGGAAGAGAGGAAGAAGAAGAGAAAAAAAAAGGGAAGAATACTGCAAGGGACCCGTGTCATGTGGTGGCACTTCTAAATCCCACCTTCTCTCTTCTCTGGTGAGCTGACTGTACTTTTTCGTATACTTGTACGTGTACGGAGTACTCCGTACTCCGTACGGTGAGAATACGAGGTCGTCCACTAGCTTGTTACAAGTGGTTTAGTACTATTATTATGAATTAGGGGAGTTGGATAGGCCTATTCGGGCATGTATTTTTGGAATATGGGGGGGCCTATGGGTTTGGGTATAAGTACAGGCTACTAGAGGAGAACCCGGCGCTAAAGCATTTTTTTCTCCCACGCCTTCTTGACTCGTTTGACGTGGAAATTTTTTTTCCTGTACGGAGTACCAAGTATCTGGAAAAGATCCAATGTCGTTTTTCTTGAACTTGTTCCTTTTGCCCCTGGAGCACAACGACGGCAAAAAACATCTGCAATTGGCAAAAAATGTCTGTGCTGTTTGCAAGCCATCAACCGTAGATCGCACTCTTCGGACTCCCCACACAAGCTTCATCATGAACGAGAGACAGAAACTCGACATTGCCACAAACACCACACGCCACCATACGGAAGTACGGAGTACACGACTCACTGGTTGGCTGGACAAACCAGACCAAGAGTCTTCCCGAGAAACTGGCCGCGCTAAACCACAAACGATGCTGCTGCCCGATTCTTCCTGCCAGTGTCCACAGAAAGAAGAAAGGTTTAGCGATGGCGAGACAGTCCAAAGTCAACCCATGCTACAACGGGAATAGCTTACTGGGTCCCCCTCCTCCCCGTTGACCTGAATGTGGCACACGCGCCCTCTTTTTTTTTCTCCTCTCTCGCCTGTCCAAAATAGGCCATGGAAATCTCCATGACCCAGGTGGGTGCAAAGAGGGAGAAAGTGATACGACGCAGGGTGAACCCTTGTCAAACCCACACTTCCCACTCGTCAACTTGGACATTTTCTCGTCCTTGCATCCATCTCGAAATCGCACATTAAGCCCCTTCACACATTCGTTTCTGGGGTTGATAGCAATTCTCGGACCACAAGAGAAAAGAGAAACGAACTCGACCAAGAAACAAGGTTCGGAATATTCCATCTGCCTGTGACTGCGGCAATTTGTAATCTTCGGAAACAACAAAACGGCCATTGTTGAGAAAGCCAGCTCGCCCCTTGACATCCCATCTCGACCCGGAATCCCCTCTCTTTCTCTCGAGAAAGGAGGCCCTCTCCAGAGCTCTCCATTATGCGTCTCGTACGTCTCCTACCGGCCCTTCTTGGGCTTGCGACTGCATCGCACGCCATCCTCGTACCCCGACAAGGAACAGGTTCTTCAGATGCAGCAGCCCAGACGACAACGACGACGACTCCCCCTCCCGAAGACGATGTTACTGTCACCACTACACTCACCACTACCAGAACTTCTACAAATTTTGTCCAAGTCACCTCCATTATTACCACTACTACCACCCTCGTCGTGACGTCTACCAACTTTGTTACCTCGACCGTCACGAGTAGCGGCGTCGAAACCGCCACAAGCACCATCTACACCACTGTGGTCGAGAACCGAAAGAGACATCTGAACGAGCTTGCGCCGCGCACCATCTTCCCCAACGACATTATCTTGGGCGTGGGACATGCGGTGGAGGGCAGCTACCCCGAAGCGCGAGCTTTGTTGGCAAAGAGAGCAACTGTAATTGCCACCGTATTTGTGACGCTTGACAATGTTGTGACTGGTATGTCCTCCATTTTCCTTGCTCCCATTCCTATCCCTTTGCTGCTCGTCCCCGGAATCATAGGCTTGATTAAATTGTTACCCCCCCCCCCCTCTCCCTTTTACCGGCTGATCCGCAATTTGGCGTGGCCGGATAGGGCCTTCCCGGTTCTTTTGCTCACTGATTTTAACCCCAAACTCTACTTTAATCTGGACCATTTTATCTAACCCGGAATTTCTAGCCACTACAACCCGAGCAGTATCCGTCATTGTCACCACCACTTCAGTCACGACGTCCGAGTCGACCATTTTGACCACGTTGTTCGAGAATGCCAGCACCACTGTTACTGTAACCTCGACTATCACCGTCATCTCGACGACCATTACGACTGGTGCCCCGCAAACCGTCGACAACGGTTCTCGCCCGACGGATAGCTCCAACAACAACAACGGGAATGGCCATGACGACGATAACGGCAACAGCAGCGGAGGTCTTAGCAAGGGCGCCAAGATCGGCATCGGTGTCGGTGTCGGCGTAGGCGGCCTTCTCTTCCTCGGTCTCCTCTTCTTCTTCATTCGCCGCCACAGGAAGAACAAGGCCACAGTCTACGATGACGGCACCGGCTTCGGAATGAGCGAAGTGCCCGTCGGAGGCCTCAGCGGTACCCCGACCTTGCCCAACGTCTCCTTACCCCCCAGCTCCGGTGCTGCTACTGCTTATGGTGGTGCAGCGGCCGCCGGACGCTACTCGCGCACTCCGGATTCCAAGGCTCCCATGCCAACCCCGAGCCCGTTGACGACGACGGCAGGATCGCCTAGTCCCGTCCAGGCCAACGCCGTGCCCCAGAACGGCCCTGCGCCTGGTCTTGCCGAAATTGACGGTCAAGCTCTTATGCCGCAAGCCGAGTTGGACGACACTCACGTTGCGGCGCAACCAGCGGCGCCGCACGCCTCGCAGGATCCCCGGCCTTTGGGATACCAGAGCGGGCCCGTACAAGATGTGTATGAGATGCCTGCGCAGCCTTACCGGTAGATTATCGGACCTTGATTTGATTCCACACTTGCAATGTGGAAGAAGCACCTGTGCGGAGTTAGATTTCTTAATTCTCACGAGAGGCCTTAGGGTATGGTGTCTCCGTAATGCACCCCTTGGCTCTATCGTTTCTTTCCTTTGTCATCGCATTGCATCTTGAGCGTCATTTAAGGGGTATTTTCTCTCATTTGTTCCAGTCCTTTTTTTTTTCTTTTACCTTAGACCACTCGAATCGTTTTCTTTTTTTTTGGCTGGGCTTTCGGATATTATAAACACTTATCCGTTATACCTCGAATTCATGTCGAGGGGATGAATATCCATAGATAATTAATGACGTGTGAGATCTGGATATGGTACGCCAAGTCCCTGTGTTTCTGTTCGGCCTTCTGCATCTGGGATTGTCTCTAAGCCAGCAATATGCCCTTCTGTCCTTCCGAGCAGTTCACCCGCTCTTACCTCTTAGACGTAAACCCCTCAGTTTATTTCCAATTTGGGTTCCAAGTTTAAGTACGAAGCTGGAACTGTGAAAAGCTTTGTCATGAAGACGCCAGATGCGAAGCAGAAGCAGCCAGGAGAGCTGCCGCCAAAAAGTGGAGAAACCAAAAGCACGGCCAGGCTCAGATGGAAGAAAAAGAAGAGGGTTGAAAATGAAGGAAGCCATCAAGGTGTGATTAAGTCATTCTCGAGAATCGTACATCCATACCGAGAACCCATACTCCGTACACGTGCAGGGCTTCACCCTGTCCTCTTCCTTCGAGATCTGTTCCCCTCTTCCCCCCTCTTCCCCTCTTCCCCTCTTGCCCTATTCCAATCGTCTGATGGGCAAATCAGTGCCTCGGCTCCCTCTACCATTGCTTAACGACAACGTAACTACTCCGTACATGGGCCGCATCCAACCATCTGTTGGCCGTCCGCCAGCATCCTTTCGCCGCGATGCACGTGCGAAACGGGCCAAGGCTACGCTCAATCAAGTCATTCCGCCGCTCTTGCAGACTCATCCCAGGGCACAGCGTGGCATTGATGCGACGGAATTGATCCATGACCCACCAGCTTCTTCCCCCGCCGCCACAAGCGGACAATTTAGGACAGGTCCCCGAATAACGCTGCAAGTTGCAGACACCCTTACAGCTGCCCGTCTTCTCATCCCTAAATCAATATCGAAGCACAGTGGAGGAAACGATCGGGCGGGCGGCCGAGTCGCCGTTCTGAACATGGCGTCTCCGTTGTCGCCGGGCGGGGGTTTCGTGAACGGCGCCACCAGCCAAGAAGAATCCCTCTGCATGCGGACTACGCTTCTTCCCTCGTTGAAAAACGACTACTACCGTCTTCCGGAACTCGCGGCTGTATACACGCCAGACGTGCTAGTGTTCCGCGACGAAACCTCAGAAGACAAGGTTCTTGCTAAAGGGGAGCGTTGGTTCGTGGATGTTGTCACTGCGGCTATGCTCCGTGGCCCAGAAACCGAGCGTGATGAATTGGAGAGGGGGAGGTATTCTAATGACTCTGATAGAGAACTTGCGCTGAAGAAGATGAAAATGGTTCTGCGCATATGTGAGATGAAGGGTGTGCGGAAGGTAGTTTTGGGGGCATGGGGGTGTGGCGCGTATGGGAATCCGGTGGGTGAGATTGCGGCGTGTTGGAGGAAAGCTCTATTGTCCAGAGCTGGGAATAAATGGAAGAAGAAGCAACCTCCTGCTCGAGAGGGTTATCTGAATTGTTTGGAGGAAGTTGTGTTTGCGATCAAGGATGGTGGTATGGCTAGGGCTTTTGAGGAAGCGTTTGGAAATGGCATTACCCGCGTGGAATTGGAAGGTGAAAACCATGGTAGTGGCTCGGAGGATGAGCTGGATCCTGATGAGGTGAAAACTAAGGAACTACGGGCGAAGATTCAGGAATTGGAGTTGCGTATGAAGGGGATGTCGAATCCGCAGATAAAGGCTGGCTTGCAGGCTGTGCTTACCGGTCTGGTTAGTCAATTACCTGCTGTGTCAGAGGAGACTGATGATGAGAAGGACGAGCTTGATGACGAAGACCAAAGCGAAGAGGAAGAGGAAGAGGAGAGTGAGAATGAAACGGATGAGGAAGAAGAAGACGAAGAAGAAGACGAAGAAGAAGACGAAGAAGAAGACGAAGAAGAAGACGAAGAAGAAGAGAGTGACGATGACCCTCGAGGCGGTGCTTTAGGTGCAAGTGGAGGGGGAACCAAACGTTAAAAAAACTCGAGGTATTGGCCAATGTTGGATATCTATAAAGTACTCTCCACACGTTTCTTTCCTTGTCACGGCAGACAGAATGCACGCCCAACTTCCATCCTCACTACTCCGTACTCATTGGCCTCATAAAAGAGCTTTAACCTCACTCTCACCCAACCCCTTCCCAAAAATTGCAAACCGCCTAACCCGCCCCTTCAACAACTGATCATTCTGATAGACAGATTTCCCAAGATAATTCTCCCTCGTCCTCCCACCCCCAACAGCACCAGGCGAAATCGTAACAGACCCCCGACCGACAACCTCCCCATCAAGATACAGCACGCCTTGACCATCGGAAACAACGTACACGACATGTTTCCACGTCCCGCGGGGGAGATCAATGCCTGAAGCGGCATTTTGTTCGCCTTCCCAGTTTCCAAGCGAGATTGCGCCGCGGAATCGATTTCCTGTTGCGAAGAGGTAGCCGTTTCCTACGTTATCCCGGGAATTTCCTATTCCGAATAGGAAATAGGGGATTTGTTGCGTCGCGTCTAAGAGGAGTTCTAGTTCGACTGTAATTGAGGTTAGACCTGCCATGAGGTTCTGTGGGAGTTCAACGTAGTCGTCTACGCCGTCGAGGACAAGTTCATTGTTTTGGATGGTGGCGTTGCCGTGGAGGATGCCGGTTTGGTTGTTGCCGCTTGTGTCCGGGACTGTGTTTCCTTGAACATTCTGGAAGTTGTAGCGGAGAATTTCGCCGTTTTCATTTTGAGGCACGGGGTCGAGCTCTCCGAGGCCGGTTAGACTGGCGAGTTCTCCTTTTGTAATGGGGATCACGGTGCCGTGTCGCGGACTGGAAGGAAGAGAATATGAGATCGAAACACGCCAGTTTGGAGTGTTGATATCTGTGGTTTCTAGAGGGACGTAGCCGCTCCCGCCATATTCGTCCACGAAAAGGTAATACTTTTCGCCATTTACGTCTCCGGGATTGGACTTGAATATCGACGGTCCTTCGACAGCTTGTAGGCCGGCGTCGCGCGCAATACACGATGCCACACGCGTCCATCCATCTCGTTGAGCAAGCAACGACGTAGAACGCTCTTGAATGATGTCTGTGCAACCCGTCATGCCACCCCCTTCATCCTTTGTAAAGCGATGGTACGTATCCCCCACCTTGATAACCGAAGTATCAATGAGAGAAGTCGGGGCATCCTGCCAAACCTGCGCCTCAGTAAAAGTGACGAAATCCCGAGTAGTAGCATACAACATGCGATGTCGGATCTCCCCCGCATGTTCAACGTCGTCTTCAGCGTACAAAGCAGAAGCCCAAAACACCACATAACTCCCCAGTTCGTCGTCGTAAAACGCCTCGGGAGCCCACGTGTTTCCCGCAGTGGGAGGCGAAACCAACACATGTCGCTGAGCAGACCACGTCTTTAAACCGTCCGATTCCCAAATTTCAAGGTACCGGCTTCCGTGACGCGAAGCATCGCTCCATGAAGTTCCAGAACCAATGGAGAGGTCCGTCGCGAGCAGGAAGAACTTATCGCCCTCGTGCGAGCGGATAATAAACGGGTCTCGAAGCCCCTTTGTTCCCATTTGCGATCTGAGGACTGGTTGGCCGTCGTTGAGTTCTGTCCATTCAAGGGCATTGTTTCCTTGACTTGCTGCGAAGAAGATGTTTTCGCCTGAGAGGGAGTTTCCTGTAAAGTAGGCGAATGCGTAGCCTTCTAGGGGTTCTTCAGGGATTGCTTGGCGGATTACGAGGCCGAATGCTCGGGTCGTGTTTGTTTCTTCGATCTGTGCCCTCAGTTGGACGTGTACGTCGCCGGATAGTTGGCGTTTTACTCTTCCGTCGTGGGAGAGGACGTCTGTGTTGCTGCTGTTCCATTGGATTTGGTGCTGGTTGATTGTGTTTGGGAGGTGGACGTGTCCGCGGACGTCGTGGATGTTGTGGAGGTGAAGAGTGTTGAGCGCATCGACGACTTGCTCTGTGTCCTGGGCGGCTGCGAGAAGCCCGGTGTAAAGTAGAGCACGGAGAGCGCAAAGTTGGACACGCCAATTGGGATTGAAACGCATGGTGATATAAATTCAGACAAAAACACTCAGGACTTAAGGCGAAAGTGTTAATTGTGTTCCCAACATTGCAAGTTGAGCGAGCATATTCGCCTCTATTTTCGGATAAAAAAGGTATGATATACGAATTGGGTTCTGGCAGCTCGGACTATCCCTCGGAGTATCAATAGACATCTTCCGGTCCAGTGTTCAATTACCGAGTAGATCGATGGGGTTTCGTTTCCAGACTTTCCATTGATTGCTTTGATCACCAGCCTTTATCCGACCCAATCACCGTCTGTCCAATAGGCGGCCCTATAAAAGGCCACCAATATAATACTACCTGTATCTCTATTTAGGGAATTACCTCTTTCTGTCATGTGTTCCTCGGCTTTGGGTGTGGACCCTCCCCTCCTTACTGCGCGCCCCGACGTACGGAGTAGTGGAGGGAGAGGGAGTAGTGTGTGACTTGGCATGCTCACTGTCAACCACGCTTGTTTGACGACGTCGCTCGGAGACACCAGCCAGTCGACCATCACGCCCTCTCCAGGCCCGATGTTGGGAAGATGCCAGAGTGACTTTTCTGAGTTGCCCGATTCGCTTGAGACGTACCATACGGCTGAAAGGTGATTCAGATTGATGAAGTCGTAAAGGTTACGCACCAGCAGCTTGTCTCCCGATGCCTCGACTGTGACTGGCTCAATGACTTTTCGATACTCGGTGAGCCCTGGATTTTCCGTGTGGTCAGACCAGGTAAGCCCATCCATGACAAAATCAGCATCATTTGGGAAGTCTCCAAAGTCGCCTCCGTAGGGCATATTAATAGTACTTGAATTTTCCTTCGGGATCACTACGGAGGGAGACCGTGATTACACCACTCCCAAACAAAGCCCCCCTCGAGCAACCTTTCGCTTCGGAAGGCGTCGACGTAGTCTTTTCAACCCACAAGGGCCATTGCCCATAGCGTGCGCAAACTCTCACGTAATCAAGGGTTTGTCCGGTCTTCGTCTGACCAGGCTTTCAAGTCTTTAGGCGTCATATGCATGAGACTATATAGGTCCGCCGTCTCGGCCTCTCGGTCGCCTTCACAATGAAAGGGTCGGCTGGGATCGGTTTGCTTGATTCAACGATACATGGAGGCGTGATTTCGACCATACGACGCCTCGTACGGTACGGCTCGACCATACAGGTGGTGGCGGTCATGCCTGTTGACGCCGTAGAAGATGATAGGTTTCCGTTGACAAGGAAGTTGGAATTCTTCATCTCGACGCGGCGAAGGCCAACTCGCTGAGAGATCACATGTCTACAGTAGGCGATCTTAAGGGAGTATAATGCGGGGCTTTCTGCTGACCAGAGTTGTGAGGGTTGGCGTACCTGCTGGCCATTCCACTCGGCTGCGGTGACGAAGGATTTCCAGTATGGCCGGTCTCGTCGATATAGGGCGCGCGAGGCGGGCCCACGTGGAATGGGTAGTTGACGTTGGTGTGAAGAGACCTGCTATAGCCAGCCCTGGAGTTGCCACATATTACGTGCCTGGGACCTGGATGTCGTCCCAGGCCAACGGGTCTTGGGTATCCCAGTCAGTCCGGGGCTCCAAAGGGGGATTCATCATAGCGGAACTTCCATACGCCGCTCAAGCTTTGCTTCTCGGCGTGGCTTTGGTCGTAGGTCAACGCATCAGTCTCGGACTTGTAGGGAAAAAAGTGGGCGCGACACGGGAGGGTGTTGCGATGCAGGACGTGGAGGTTGCTCCAGTCTGGCTGAGATTTCGGGAGCATTGCCATTGGGCAAAACATATGTATGCTCTGGGATTGTGAGAGGCGCGGCGATGCCAGAAAACAATCAAAGGCCATACATATATCCGATAGCTTAGCCTGGCCTATTTATCTGTCCTGTGCCACACGAAACAGCCGATTCGTTATGACGAAGCTCTTGGCAGCTATAAATACAGGCGCGCCAATGGGTCGATTTGTGCCTGGTTCGATTGATGCCGGATTTTCAGCCCTGGCTTGAATTTGGACTACTGGACAAATTCGTATCTTGGATCGTATATCTGGGATTCCGTGGCCCTTCCCCGCAGTACCTGATTTCCTCATGCCATTTCTGGGGATGCGGGGGCGGGGGCGGGGGCGGGCGGGGACTGCGGGGTAATCTGGGGTTCCAGTCTCGCCTCCAAATTTTATAGGATCGAAACTCCATATTAGTTGGTCATCACCGATGCTAATCTTGGACTCCATAATCTTCCCTTCGCTTCAGGTCCGGTCCCCATAATCTGGGAGATCTCGATGCCAAGACTTAGGATTTTCTCATTGAGCTAAGAGCCAGTTCTCCATGGCTGAAGCTATGTTCATCGTGAATCGCTTGTATGAGCAAAATGTCTAGATATATATGATGAAATTGTAAGATGGGCTCTACAGAATGGAACCAAGCGGGCGTTCCAAGGTTCATCAAATAGTATATAAGGGCAGAAGCCGAGGGTTTATATCCAGTGCGATTTCCACTTATGATCTTATCTATCATACTACTCTACACTGAATTATGTAATAACGTCCATCAAACTCACCAAGATACCTATTTCCAACACCATGGTAAAATGACAAAAGGGGTGTATTGAAAAGATTGTCAAAAGAGTTGTCTAAAGGGCCGATACGTCCGTGTCCGACTGACTTAGCAAGATCGTCCTAGCCGGGAATCATGAACATAAAATCTGTCATGACAAATAGATTGTCATTGAAGAAGACATCTATTCTTCACAAAGTGTATCCAGTAAGTCACAGACTACGGAGTAATGCGAAATATGGGAAGGTGGTAAAGAACAAGGTGTGATTGCAGGTGATAATATTATGCTCCGGCTTTAAAGTACAGGGGGGGCAATGCTAAGCAGACTATTTTCTTCATGATTTCTTCATGATGTGGCCCAGTCCATACTACTACTCCCAGTCTATATTACCCCGTTACAATGCCTCCTGCAGGTCTCCCCCGCCATCATCCACTTGCTCTTACGAGATGTTGTCCAACAAGTCCTGATACGACGATCCCAAACGGAACTCATCAGTCTGGGCCTTCAAGAATTCAATGTATGGCCTCGTCTCAACCTTCTTGCTCAATTGTGGTGGCTCAACAACATTCGTCAACCCGTGCATGAAAGAGAACTCAGCAACGTATTGAGGGGCTTCGAGGATCTCAAGTGGGATACCCGTTGCTTCGTGGAGTTCCTGTTGTCCGATTTGGACAAATTTGGCTTCGATACCGGTGACCTTTGTCCACACGTCGACAATCTCACCAAAGGTAAGGTAGCTGTCGTAGGCGAGAAGCTTAATGCCGGGCTTCTCGTCTTCGACGAGGGCGCGGACGAAAGGTCCTGTGGATCTCTCGGCCTCGATAATCGGCATTCTTGCCTCTTTTGTGGAGGATATCGTCAACGTGTATTTTCCTGTTGCGTCGTCGCGCTTGGGGAGGAGGAATGGGTTTGCGGTGTAATTTCCTATATAAATGAATGATGTCTTGGCCGCGAGCTCGGGCATTTTCTCTTCAATGTGCTTGACGGCGGTCGCTTTCGCGTCCCAGTGGTAGGTGCGCCAGTACTTTCCTCCTGATGCCTCCTTAACAGGCCCGAGAGCAGAATACACGTATCGCTCTAGTGTTGGAACCTTCGAAGCTGCTGTGGCGGCATTGATAGCCATGCGCACTTCGGCGTCAAAAGTCAAACGACTTGCTGTGTCGCGGTCCTTACCCTCGCGGACGGCCTTAACATAGGGGACCCAGAAGTCTGTGTTTACGAAGATGGCGTGGCTTCCGGCGAAAGCTGTTGTGAGGGAGGCTACGTCATTGAGGTCGGCTTTGACGAGTTCGGCGCCGAGTTTGGCGAGTTCTTGTGCGACGGTGGAGGAGGGATTGCGGGTGATGGCGCGTACGTGCCAGTTGGGTAGGGCAGCAAAGGTCCGGACCACAGAGCTGCCTTGGATTCCTGTAGCTCCGACAACGGCGATTGTCTTTTGGGACGGCATTGTGTTGTTGTGTTGGTTTTGTAGGATGTGATGAGATGAGATGTAGGATGTGATGAGATGAGATGTAAGATGAGATGTAAGATGAGATGTAAGACGAGATGTAATTTGAAGTAAGCAAGTTCCTAAGTGGCTTTCTTTTTCTTTTGTTTGGATTGTATTGGTATTACTGTCTGATTGATTCCATTCCCGACGCGAGGGACTGGCCGTCTTTAAAATTCCCATCCGGACGGGAAACATGCTTGTTGGAAGCTTCATGAATTCTCGAGTCATGCACTCTAATATAATTAGCTTCTAGCTTCCATAAGCATCGCCATCTAACCATCATCATTAGAAACCCAAAACAAAGTATGCTTAGAAATTCTAGAGTGCTCTCATTGGTCGAATAACGGTAAGCCATAATCCATGTTTAACCACTCAAGATCATAAGCCATAAGCCCATACAAGTATTAAGCCATCACCAGCTCTTCCACTTCTGCAACACCCCTTCCCTCCCCCAAGATTCGATATTGATACCACGTATTAATCACATAGAGTGGTGCCCACAACCTGTGGATCCGGTGTGTTCTTTATCATTACAAATTACAAAATTACAAATTGGGACTGTGAAGCAATTCCGTGGAGCTCCATCTGTCGTGGAGAATTGGGATTGGATTCTAAACGAGATTGTATGATGCGACGAAATGTTGTCACCAGAGGAGACGGCACCTGGCGAGTCTCAGCCAAAAAGAGACCTCTTACAGAACCTCGAAGAGAGCAAAATCGCTTAGCCCAAAAACGATACCGTAAATTCCATCTTCGTTTCCCAAGGCAACCCTTTGCATCGACTGACAAGACCTCTCAGGACAACGACAAAAGGAAATGCGCATGGCTTCCAAGATACAGAAGTCACAAGCTCCGCGGTCCCTCCTCCCTTTGCCCGCAACTAAACATCTCCTCTTCTCGTTAACTGCATCTCACACTGAGCCCTCTCCACCCTTGCCACCAAACATGGCCTCTCCCAATAGCGATGCTACATACATTACAGAGTCGCCCAACTATGACTTAATGGACCCAACCATTGAGCTTGTAGACACCAGCAGCCCATCCTCCTCGTCTTCTCTGTCCACAGACCTTTTCTCACCATACACCCCGGCGGACTCCAGTTTAACCATATTACCGGAGTTTTCTGTTCAAGGCACTACGAGTTGTCTAACCAAAGCGCCTAATCAGAATCATGTCTCCAAATTCAACCTATATTCAAATACCCTTGAATTCCTCCCCTCTATTGCACTCTCTGCCCTTTTCCATAACGCTGCAGCCCTCAATTTCGACCTCCCACCCCTCATCGCTTGCTCCCCAGAATACCAATCCCCCTTCTATCGCCCACAAGCCTCTTTACCTACTATCAACCCGCAGGCACTTCTTGACTCCATTCTCTCCAGCCCAGACGTCTCCCGGGCTCCAGTAACTCTTCGTCCCACTCTCACCCAGATCCTTGTACCCCATCATGCCAGCCTGGACCTCATACCTCTACCCGAATTCCGCGACCGTGTCATGATGATGTCTGTGCTTATGCCGTCGAGCTTCGACCTCCAGGAGCTCAAGGTAGATATCTATGCCCGTGGCGGATTCCGTATTTGGCGGCGGAAAGGCGATGGTGCGGAGCGCAAGGGTCCCGGGTCGCAGGCTTGGGATGAAGCGTGTTGGGAGGCTGCTTCGTGGTTCTTGAAGAAGTGGTCTGCTGTCGCGGGCGAGGAAAGTGGGATATACAAGACGAGTTTAGGATGGAAAACCGTTACTCGGTGTCTTGGGAAGGGAGCTTCATTTTAGCGAAGGAGAGAGGTATGAGAATAATGTGAAATGAAATGAAACAGAACGACTTGTTCTGAACGACTTGTATTTCTTTTACTTGTCATAATTTCCTTCCACATTAAATTCGACGAGGTGATTGCTCGAACTGATATCTCCAGGTTTCTGATAATCGAGAAACTACAGATTACAGTTAAATTGCGCATTGATACACCATCTCTAGCCTAAGCCGCACAAAAAGAATACCTGTTTACAAATCGAGTACTCAAACTGGTACAGTGAAAAAGACAGGGGAATTTGTGGGATCATCCGTTGGCGGCTGCTCGACTGTCGTGGTTGTTTAGTCTTCCACCAGTCGCCGCTCGTTCTTCTTCACTTCAGGCACGTCGGTGAGGTCTTCTAGATTAATAATAAATTCGATTGTCCCGCAGAAGGATCTGAAGGACATTGTTTTGGCTGGCCAGCCCCCCCGCTGGTAATCCGGTTCGCCGTTTACTAATGTACGTGTAATTGGGATGGTGTAATTGGCCTGGCCAGCCAGCTCATCGGCTCACTGGCTTAGGGTACTGTAGGGCTGACCCGATTCTGGTTAGCGGATGTTATTTTGTGGGGCCTGGGGGCCTGGGGGCCTGGGCCAAGTTCGTTTCGCGCTCAGCTTCTCCCAACGCCTCGCCAATCCAGTCATATATTGGCAACTGTCTACGGCAATCAACGAGTACCAACAGATTTTGATTTTTAACACCCACTTGCCCGCCTTTTCAAGACACAATCGTCTTTGCCCTCGTTCTCCAAAAAAAAAGAACAACACTCACGACTCAACGCGCTCTCCTCATCGATCATCAGGCCCGAATATGCAAACGAAGTCCTCGAGTTCGAAGATGTTCTTGTTGCAAAGAATAAGGCCAGTGTGAGCGTTGAAGAGTTACGTCTATTCCTACGTTTGCTGGAGAACTGGGACCCAGAGCTGCCGCGCCAGCTCAGGCTTTTTTGTTGCGGAGTTAATACGGCGACCATCGGAACTTCTCAACTTATTTTACCATGGAATATCGTCCAAGGTTTCGAAAGGTAAGCTGGTGACACGGAGCATGGCTCTCCAATATATAGCGAGCGGGAAGGGCAAGGAGCTTAATGACAGGGCGATGCTGCGATTCGAAGAGTGCCAGCGTTACACAGAATATCTCAAGCTGACCACGAATTCTTGCATGGCTATTGACGGCATTCGTTTCACTTTATTTCGCTAACGAGCGGCATTATCTCTTCTGAAGTTTTACTCGGACGCGCCTCCTGGGAATCCAGAGATACGACACCTGTATCCCCACGTACGGTCTTAATTAAATTCTCAATCCGAGGATGCTCTCTTCGTGTGTGAGCGTCTATCTTCATGGCTAAATTTACTCCCGACTACTATCCTCGAGCTTTTTTTCTGTGGCGCCATTGTCCACTTTCGTCTCCCGGCAAAGTTGGCTCACATGGCTTGTCCTGTTAAATTCCCCATGTTTGTTGGCGTCGCCTTGAGCATTGCTGCAAGTTGGTACGGGAGCCGATGGGTGAGATATGCTCTCGCGGAGAGGATGTTCTGTTCCGGTTCGGATAGCCCCGATGTTGGATGCTTTATGTGCCCCTGCAAGTGCATGGTCTCCAGAATCAAAATATTTCCTCTAGAGATTGATTAGATGGATTTACACAGGCGGTTTGGGGGAAATATGGCGTACCTCTAACTGATGGTGGAGCAGGTCACCTCTGGTCGGTAGCTTCCCATACATGCGCCGGAGGCGATTCTCATTCTCGGTGATAGCCTGGAAGTGAAGGCTGCGTGTAAGTAGATATCACTCACCAACGAACACTGGCATAAACTCACTTTGGAGTCTATCTCGTGAGAATCCATCTTGTCATGGTCGTGTTTGGAGAAAGGAATCTGAATTTGAAAGGGAGGCTGTCATGGTGGGTTGGGCGGATATGAAGTGCGGGCGACGTCATTGTGACAATGACATTCTATATCATCACATGATTTTGTATCTGGCCTAAGTGGACGTCACCTGCGTGATTCTGAACCATTGTCGAGAAATAAGTTCGCGCCCCCTTTCGTCGGTGCGGGGTAATCAAGCAAGATGGCTTGGCTTGACGGGTCGCGCGTAGCGTAATAATCGTGCACGTGGCTGGTTGAACGTGTCTTGAGGACAAGATCCGCCGCAGACTGTTATGCTGTTATTCCTCGTGTTTTTTTCTGAGACAGGGCTTGCCACCGTCTTGTCTTTGCTTTGCTCAAAGACGCGTCGTCCTGCAGGCATGGTCAAACGTTGGTATAGAAGTCACCTGAAATATTAGAATCGTGTCGTTGCTGATATAGTAAGGCGCAAAACCACCACTACCGGGCAAACCTCAGAGTCCCATTTATCTATTAGTTCAAGACTGTAGTTTAAAACATGCATAACATGCATGAAACAGCGTAAGCTCGAGTTTTGGTGACGCCTAGTATAGAGCCTATATTGATGATTGTCCCTCTGGCCTTCAGAAGGAGAGGATTAAATGCCATGGCCATCTGCTGGACAGACCAGAAATATATATCAAATTGTTCCTTAAGCGGTCTCCAGGTTTCAGTCGATATTACATAGTAGGCACAACTTGGAGCAAACACCCTACCACTCACCAAACTCACACGGAAAGACACACCATGGAGATGGGAGAAAGAAGAGCAAGAGGCGTTTGAAAACGTCAAGAGATCAGTAACGGAGGACCCCGTTATCAAGGACGCTCAACCAGACAAGCCCTATGTACTGGAAACCGACTCGTCAGACGAAAATGGTTACTTTGCCATTAATTGAATTTGCATAGGGTTAAAGACAAAAGCTTTGCTTCAATAAAGCCGACATCACTGAGCCAAAATCCAGTTCACCACCAATTATCCAAACCATCTCCACTCCCACTCTCGACCTGTGAAAGATTTACAAAGGCAGGATTCACATAGCCTGCCATTTCGGGGGACTGGTACGTTGACATATTCCCATAGCCACTGCTGGCGTCATCGGCCGGAGTGCTGTTTGTATAATACCCGGAGTCCGAGCTCTGACTTCCACCCCTCGCAATGGTGAGGATGGCCTCAATGTCTTCTTCATCGACTGGGGCAAAGAGGTCTGATGGAACGTCTATATCAGGCGAGGTTGGTGACAACGAAAAGGTCTCCATTCCACTTAAAGAAGCCCTCAAGGGTGCAGAGTGTTCCGAAGCGGCTTGTGCTGGTTCAGCTGGCTCATCGATAACCCCTTCCATGGCATCTAGATGTGTCCCACTTTGCTTCAATCTCTTATAGTCTTCTAAAATACTCAGCTGGAGATCATTGAGGATCTTGAGGAAACTGTTCTGCTTTTCCTTAGAGAGGACAATATTCTCCGTTTCGAGTTCTCTGGAAAGCCTTTCTCTCAATTGACCAGACATCTCTTTTCGAAAATACTCTTCGTAGTCTGCTAAACCATCAAGAGAGTTGCCTTTCGAAGAAGCCTTGTCTGACTTGTAGTCCCAGTCTAACCCCTCATAGTTAGCAATGTCATATCGAGACCAAACTACTATTGGGAAAATAATGATGAATAGCCTTACGGGGATCGGGAATTTGGTCCTTCGGCGTGTCGGGGAAGAGAATTTGATAGATATCCCTCCATTTGTCGACCTCTTTGAAGTCTGCTGTTGTTCTCTTCCGCGACCGTAACTGGGCCTCTTGATCAGCATCAAACCCTTCTGGTGGAGGCCCTTGTTGCACCTTGCATGGAACCGGAGCACGCAAATGCTCCTCAAGAGCCGCATCAGATTTCACCACTTCGCCACATCTCTTACAACGAAATCTGGGCTGGCTGTGCTGTCGATACAAATGTTCTCTGTGTACACATGAGATTAGCAAAAGAGCTCCATCTTATGAAAAATATACTAGGAAGACCGACTTGACCCGGTGCACAGTTGGCCAACCCGGGAGGCAGAACCGGCTGCTCTTATACTTCTCCGGGTCGTGTTTGAGATACGGACAGCCCAGAAGTAATCGCTTGGTTAGCGTGCGCTTTTTTTTGGTTTCGGTAGCCTTGGGAAGCGACGGTACGGTCGGCGTAAAGGGGGCCACATGTCTCTTTGGTTTGGACTTTTTTACCATAAGCGACCCCTTGGTGTAAACCCCACAAGGCATCACTGCTGATGTCCTCTCGAGCTCTGGCCGTTCTATGCCAGCCATGAAATCCATTGGTGAGTCATCTAGAGACACCTGCATTGCCTGTTGCACAGAAGTAATTGGATACTTATGGCCGGTTTCTCCCATTAAGTCAGAGTGTAGCAAAGAACCCGCTGCGTCATAGGAGAACAAGTCTTCCGAAGAGCTCGACGTCGCGGCATGCTCTGCTTGTAATTGTGAGGACCCCGCTGGTGCCGGCGATGCTGGTGCTGCTGGTGCTAGTGCCGGCGGCGGCGGCGCGGAGGCGAAGGCGGCCCTTCTGGCTAAAGCAAAAGCAGGCCGAGGAGGTTTGGGAGCGGGAAACGCGGGGACAGAGGCCGATGGGACACTAGCAGTGGTTGCTGAATAATATTCGGGAGCATCTTCACGGGGGCCTATAGCGTTCCTCGTAGATAGTGTATGCACCTGGGACTGGATAGGTGTGGTGCTGGTAATGCGGGATCGAGAGCGAAAGGGACTAATTCCACTCCCAGATGGTACAGGGCTCGGGATGGCAGTTTGCTGCCTTTGAGCACCACCAGAGTAAGCCCTATTAAACTGATCTTGAGGGGGTTCAAACGAGGCATAGTCGAGCACAAATAGGTCTGTATCCTCAGAATGATGATAAACTTTACGCTCCCTCGAGCGAAACTCTCTCCCAGAACCCATTGGCCCGCGTCGAGTTGAAATCATCTTTTGAATTCCACCAGAGAAAGGCGTCGTGTCGTCAGTGTCTGAACATCCCGAAACCGCCTTTGCAGACAAAGCGGATAAAGACGAGTCATATGACGTTTCTGGGCCGCTGCCCTCGTCGGTCTCGTCAGAGTAAGTTTCCTCGACGGCTTGGAATCGACGGTTAAGCCACTTCTCAACAGCTGCAACAAGTCGATCGACAACAATTGCTTTCGACTCTGTCTGTTTCTCCATCTTGGTGATTGAATCAAGTTTGTCGACAACAGACTGTGAAGTTCGAGCACTCGTCTCCGTGTAAAGAGCTATATTGTCTCTTTATTAGAACAGTCCATAGTGATATGACTAGGATCTGGGCTCATTTTTTGGCCGTACAAGGTGTTTGCTCGTCCTTCACCCTAGTTTCGTCTCCTTCGCCTGTCTCGATTTTCGTAGCAACAGCATCGCGTCTGCTTAAGGGGGCGTCGTGTCAGTAATTGAGGGTTTGAGAGAAGCAGATATATAGTCTCCGCACAGCGAATTTTCGTTCTGTTAATTTTGTAAAGAAGAAAGGGGATTAAGGAAATCGAAGATTCTGGCGCTCAGCAACTTACATTCCAAATATATCATCTTCAATCTCTTGCTTCACCTTGATGTCTAGACCCGAGCCCTCACCCCGTGGGGGTGAAGGAGCCAGACGGCCCATGTCGCGACTGTGCGTTGAATAAAGGGACTATGAAATGGTGAATTGAGTGGTGATAAAACCAGAAGTATATATGGAATTGGACAGGGAGTACACCTCTGTAACCTTCAGGCACTGGAATGTAGTATATCGAAGAGGGGGGTAAATAATGTTAGTTTTGTTAGAGCCATTTACCTTGGGCAGTTTAGCTATATATGCTCCATATGCGCAGTTGCGCAAAAGTGCACAGCCACAACACAAGAGTGGTTGTGGCTGTGGCTAGTTGTAGTTCTACATAATGGACGGCTGGCACCAGCTGAGATTGACGAACTAAGTGAAAAGTTGCATTTCAAACCGAGCGTTGTTTAAAATATGTTAAATATGTACTCCGTACTGATTGATACATCATTGTCATTAAAAATAATACCAAATTTTCCCTCCGATCAGAATGCCACTTATAACTTGGCTCCATCGTCATGAGCCTCCAAATCGACAATAAGTTTGCCTGCCAGGGTGGAATAGTTAGCTTCGCGCGCCAAGACCCCCCAAAGGTACTTGTACTCCGTAGAAACATTGAAAACAGAGAGAGGGGGGGGGGGAGAAACGTACCAGTGTTAACCCCCTTGTAGAGTCCAATCAAAGCTCCTTCCGCCGCCTTCAAGCCTCCTGGCACAATAGTCTCGCGTGTCTTGATTTTTCCCTCTTGAAGCCACTTCGACAGGTCCTTCCAAGCGGTCGGGAACTCGGATATGAAGTCTAAAACAATGAAGCCCTGCATCTTAATGCGCATGGTCACGACGTTTGTGAGGTACTTGACTGGTCGAGCTTCGGTGCGGTTGTAATCGGAGATGGAGCCGCACATGACGAAGCGCGAGAACTGCTTGGCACGGAGAAGAGCCATCTCCAGAATTTCACCACCCACTGTGTGATAATCAATATGGTTAGCATGGATGGAAAACAAAAAAGAAAATTCACCACTGAGAATAAGGTTTTCATGACAAATGCCCACCATTGTCATAGTAAACATCGATGTAGTTCTTTGTTGCTTCGTTGAATTTGGCCTTGAAGTCGGGGTCCTTGTAGTTCAGGCCCACATCGAATCCAAGCTCATCGGTCAACCACTTCACCTTCTCCGGGCTTCCCGCAATACCAACGACAGTGGCGCCTTTTAACTTGGCGATTTGGCCAGCAACAGAGCCGGTCGCGCCAGCCGCACCACTGACGACAACAAGGTCGCCGGGTTTCGGCTCACCAATCTTGAGCATACCGAAATAGGCTGTGAGACCGGTCCAGCCAAGGCCGGAGAGTAAATCAGTCACTCGAGGCGGCGTCGGTATTGCGGAACTTGGTGTCAAAGTCTTCGCATCGACAATGGCAACCTCGACCCAGCCGGCGTGGGCTTGAACAATGTCGCCAGCCTTGGCGATGGGACTTTTGGAGGCGAGCACGCGTGCGACGGTAGTACCACGCATAACTTCACCAATCTGGACTGGGGGGACGTAGGAACGGCGATCTACAAATCACAAGTCAGGACCTTTTGCCGATGTCCAGGTATTTACCTCGAGCTCGACAACTTACCCCGTAGATAACTGCGCATAGCAGGGTCGAGACTGAGGTACAGGTTGCGGATGAGAACCTGGCCGTCTTTGAGATCGTCTTCAGTGGGTGTTGGGACCCATTTCTCTTCAAAGGTCTTTCCTGGCTCAATATCGCCAGCAGGCCGTTCCCGGAGGACAATTGTGAGAGACTTTCCTGGGCCAGCCATTTCTGTCTATGTATTGGAATCGCGAATGGGATCGAGTTTCTGTTATTGACGTGGTTCTGTATACGCTCAGAGATGAGACTTGAAAGGAGATGGGGATTTCTAAATAGACTTTTTCAAGATTGAGGTGCTGAGCTAGATAAATGTAAAACGCCGATTAACAAACAAGCTACACAGATCTCAGGATAAGAGGGACACCTGAGCATTTAACATTAGGTCTCAGAAGCAGCTTACCAAGACGCAAAACCCACAAGCAGCCCCTTCTTTAGTTACGTTTTTCCCTCGTCAGTTGTCAAGCTTCGGAGGTCTCCCCAATTCGGTAGTCGAAGCCTATTGCGCATGACGTTTAACCCAATCACCAATGCCCCCCGCCGCCGCTAAACAATTCAAACAGGTCATGGAAAGGGGAAGCTAAGGTGGGCCGTGGACCGCTAAAAGTGCGGAGAACACCAACTTAGTTTCCTTGCGCCGACGCTGTCCTTTTTGGGTGTGTAAATATGGACCCTAGCCGAGGTTTGTTCTACCTTTTCTTTTTTTTTCACTTCATTCCAGGCACTCCGTATGCCGAAAAAGCCTCTCTGATTAGAAATACAGGTGGTGTTGGAGTTGGAGATGGTGGTGGCGGACGCGATGTTGACATGCCGAAGATTGATCAACGACACAGAGGACTCTCCAATCCAATTGAATATGTAGCAGCATTTCGTAATTGAAGTCAGATTAACCCCGCTCAGCTCAGCTATCAGAGCTGAATTCCGTCTCTCGTCACAGGGAGATGCCTGTCTCAGAGTGTTTGAGAGTGCTCTGTCCCCACGAGATGACAGATTCGTACATTGGTAGATATGCTGTTCCCTTTTACTCGAGGAACTTCGGTTCTCGGTGGTGGTTTTGGTTGTACCGAGATGGTGTCGTTTATTGCAGCCTTCGTACGTTTGTTGGAGAAAATTGATGGTTCCCCTACTCCGTACTCCGTATTGAGGACAGTTTTGGTGTGGACCATCGGACAATTACCCCGATGGGGCGAAAATGTCCGTGATGCCGATAACGAGGAGGAGGGGTTACGTTCCAATGTGTCATCTGAGCGTCTTTGCAGTAAACTTTGGGGATGATCAATTGCACGTTGGTTCACTTTGGTGACTGACTCCGCGTGTCATTGCACTGATCCCCGTTTTCATGAAACCAGAGGACGGCGGTGCATCGCAGGTCGATAGTCAAAATCGATTTTTCGGCAAGTCCCGAATGCAACAAAGAGCGCGACTGTAGACAAGTGGGGGTGCTGTCCTTGTTGAGAGATGATTCGTTTGCTGGGCATCGCTTAATAGCAGAGCTGATCACTGATCAGCTTCGCTACACCAAAAACAAGGCATGGCGAAATGCAGTACCACTCCAGACAGAAGCAACATGAAGCTGACAAGAGAACACATCGTTGCAGCCTTTTCGCCTTTATTTTTTTGGTGCGATTACCTAACTAACCCTAAAACGACAGTTTTCCTAGAAATTGCAGGCATCGAGAAGGGAAGGAGCCTATTTGGAGTCAATTGTAACAGCCAAAAAGGGACTTACTCTGTCCAGGAAACAAACCCAGATAATTGCATAATCAAAGGGACACCGATTCCAAAAGAATGCCCGGATTGGTATTCGCATATACTCGCATTATTGAATGTAATCTATTTGCCATCTATTTTATACGTGTCCCATGGATTGACACACCCCATAGTGCAGCCTCCGGAAGATTTCAATTTCCATCTACAATTTACAAAAACGGTCCTAAAAGTCTAAAATCAATGACACCCTACTCCGTAGTGTGAGGCATTTCGATTCTATTGTGGGAATTGTGAAGATGATGGGGCCAAGTTCTAAAGGGCTAGTCTCCAATCCTAGAATCCTAATAGTGGCGATTTATCTTCGATCAACCGTTGAATCCAGACCTGCGTATTTGGATATGATATATCGATATCAACTGTGCTATCTGGATATATCGATACTGGTATAACTCTCTGCCTCTTAAATGGATATCCAGATTGATATCCACCTAAATACCGCTCTCTGATGAGTTGAAAAGATCTTATCAATTGATCAGATGATGAAAAGGCTTCTGTCGCACATCACCACTAGGTTCGTGCGACTGGATATGAAACACGGGGCGTCCCTTGGGGTCACGTATCCGGATTCACATCTAGCCTGTCGCTGGCCCTATCTTAGACGACGCCGATGACTTCGAAACCTTTATTGACGCACCACCGGCCCGGATAACTGGCTCTCCCCTCCAGTGGTGGCTACATCGAGATCAAAGGAAAGCATATCCACGGTTATCCCGCATGGCAATTGATATCCTCCCAATCCCTCCTGAATTGTCTAATGTTGAGTCTCACTTTTCATCAAGTGGCAACAATCTACTCATCAATCGGCAGTCGACAAGCCATCGTCAGAAATCCGCCAAGCATGGATGGTGTACAAGGTGAGAAATGGTACTCAGGACCCTGCTCCGTCAATAATTTAAGAACCTTTTCTATTGCAGGAAGTTCTTGGACATTGGCAACGAGGAATGGAGGTGAGGTGGGTGACGACGTGACGTTGGTCTGGACAGATGACAACCGTAAGTACTTTAACAGAGTCCCATCATAGGAAACGGCCTAAAGGACTACCTAGGTGGCACCATAACTTGGGCCACCTGAGAGCTTCAGGATAACCTCTGAGTGATCTCGGGAGAATGTTTTCTTTCTTTCCATTTGTTCTTTATTTTAACCAGAGGGGCTGAGTATGCAACTTTGCATAGCATTTAAATGAATCCTCGCAATCCCAAAGGCCGCTTCTTTAAATCATAAAGTGATATGCAATCATGGATCCCTGGTTTTACGAAAGCATCACAGATAAACCTTGTTGGGATGAGAGTATCAGTCCAATGAAGGGCTAAACACCCGTTTCCCGAGCCGTATTCCGCTCTATGTGCCGGTAAAATTAAGAAACAAATTGCTTGGCTCTTTATCATTGTCCAGGATTCAACCAGGACATTAGATTAATTTTGAGATGACGCGTTTTTTCGAATACTCTCGCCGAATTGCGTTCAAGATTCGAGGGGGTATAATTAATTGCGCTTGCGCATGTATGTCTCTCGTTGACTGCTTTCTTTCTTTCGCCGCTTCTCTGGATTTCTTGCTTTGACTATTGGGCCATAAAGCAGCAGACTATGCCTCGCATTTCCTCCATCTTGAGCCTTTTCGCTCTCTCTGGCACGTTTGTGTCTGGACTATTGAAGATTGCTAGCGACCTGGAAACCATTGAGTACACACCCACCCGAGTCACAGCCGAAGATGTGTACGATGGAGAAGTCCAGATTGTTGCGGGAGGAATTGGAGCCTTGGTTCGAGACAAGACAGTTGACCTGGGTATGTCAATCTCAGAATTCAAACTTTCTCCTGACTTGAATATCCTGACAATGATGGACAATGATTAAATAGGCACCAATGCCGAAATTCCGGCACTTCGAACATACTACTCCAACAGAAACCTACGAATAATCTACACAGTAACAGAAACCTACTACCGAATCGTAGCCAACAAATCAGCAGGCATCGAATCACTCAAAGACCTCGCCGGCAAAAGAATTGGGACAATGTCCGGAACGACAGCCAACTACTTTGTCGAAAAGCTTCTAAAGACTGTGGGTGTCGAACCAGGAGACTACACCCTCTCCTCCAGTGGCCTTTGTTACGAACCGCCGTGCAGACGCGGTACACTCCCCTATCAACTAGCCAGCGGGGAAATCGACGCCGTAGCACTCTGGGAACCTCATCCCCAACTTGCCCTTCAAGCTCTCGAAGAAGCCGGCGGCGAAGCAATCGAATTCCAAGACCGCAATTTATACAGAGAAATAGTGAATCTCCACACAACAGCCGAAAAGCTCCAAGACAAAGAAAAGCGCGCAGAAATAGTAGAATTCGTGCGAGCCCTCGAAAAAGTCGAACGAATATTCAACCAAACCGCAAATGGCGAAGTCACAGCCACAGGAGCTCCAGCATGGGACCGTGTGGCAGAGTATCTGGAAATGGACCCGGAACTCATCAAGTCAGTGTGGCGGATTCACGGATGGAGAGGGGATTTGGCACCAGATTTGTACGAGGTTCTCGTTGAGGAGGAAGTTTGGGCTGCTGCGGCGAACCGGAGGGAGGTTATGAGTGAAGAGGAACTGGCCGAGTTGATTGATTATAGTGTTTTGGAGGAGGCGAGGGCGAAGAATGATGAAGAGGTTGAGGAAGAAGAGGTCGACGAAGAAGAGGCTGAAGAGGAGGAAGAGGAGGAAGAGGAGGAAGAGGAGGAAGAGGAGGAAGAGGAGGAAGAGGAGGAAGAGGAGGAAGAGGAGGAAGAGGAGGAAGAGGAGGAAGAGGAGGAAGACTAAATTATCCAAAGGTCAACGGACAATGTTTGGCAAGTCCAGGAACAGTGTTACCAATTTAATGCAGTCCAAGGGCATCCTTGAATTTAAGGTCCAATTTCTGTCTTTTAATCATTCAGTCATCTATGTATATGGAATTCAACGTCCACGCTTGAAAATGCGTTTGCTTCTCCTTATTCGATACCTGACAAACTAAATCATATCTTGAAAAAAAAAGAAAGAAAAAAAAAACTTGCATTCCAAACATGATCCAATCGAAACCGGCCAAAGTCTAAATGTAATCGTAAACGTGGCGGATTTCTTTAAGCAGTCTCCAACGGCTCCTGCGCATACAAAAAGTAATAAGTGAAATACCGGTGCACCGAAGAATCGTCCAAGCTCTTCTTCGCCAATGCAACACGAGCATTGCCTTCTTCAGGATCGATACCAAGAGATCCATATGGTCGACCTGCAAAGACTTGTATCAAATTCTGTATTGCTACCTTTTGGTACATGTCGATAAGGCGAAGAGTCTTGTCGCACGGCCACGTTCCGATGGGCACCTTTTGACGATGCAGTGCACTTTTTGGAAACCGGCTTGCTGAAGAAGGGGATCGATTTTTGAGGGAACGCTAATGTCCATTCAGAATTTGAGGAATCTTTTAAAGTACTGATATCGCCGCCCCTGTTCGTACGTGTGTGCGTAGAAGCTCGAGGTCACACTCGACTCTCCCACGGACCGGGACTCGTAAGGTTCGTCGAGGTCTCCATCGTCATCTGTCGTCACTCCCTCGATGGCAGGCGCCACTTCGGGAACTGCTGGGGGTGCTTTCCGAGAGCCGGCACCCTGGTCAAGTTGCATTTCGTTCAGTGCCCACGCACATGCAAATCAATATGGTGAGGAGTGATACACGGCCAGTCAACTGGCAAACAATAACTAGATTGGATATGTCGCGTTGAAAAGAATTATGCTATGGTCACACTAAGGGCCCCGACGACAGTGAGTTTCAAAGGCAGAAAGAGAAAAGGAGAGGGAACACGGCAGCGAGCGAAGACCTCCGCTCTTCTGGGTAGCAAACGAAAATCCTGAATGATGTGTCGCAAAACAACCCCGCGAAACCTCAAGATCCGTTGTTAACCGGCATTGTACGCTGAACTCGTCCGACTATCCCGCACTTGAACGATTGTCAAACAGACTGTATGTATGTATGCTGGGCATTTGTGTGATGATAATTGGACAGGCCCAAAGGTTATCGAACGATAGTAAGTGAAACGCGAGATCAAAAGTTTTCCATCTTGTAGACGCTGTATGCCGGTTCCTCGTATGGGTGTGCCCTACGATTCAGTTCAGTGCATTGCGCCCATAGAGAGAGAGGCACTGCAATGGAAGGATTGGGTACTTGCTGATGAAAACAGGCCACTTACTTCTTCAACGCTTCAACAACTTTCTTCGTCGTTTCCTCTCCCACACAAAGCGCCTCGACACGCACTTCATCGAGGGACTCAAGCTCCCCGACTTTTCCAATATGAGGATTGGCAGCATCCCCAGGTCGGAATTGACCCGTTCCTAGGCTCGTCCAACAGCACTCGGTGTAGTTTCCGGCACCAGGGTAACGTCCGGCACCCGCGGCGAAAATGGCTTGCTTGCAGGCCGCGAGGGCGGGGCCCGGAGGAACGAAGAAAACGAGTGTGTATCGCGTGAGGAGGGACATTTTTCTTTTCTTTTCTTCCAAAGTTCGGTTCAGTTCTTCTTCTTCGTGTCTGTCCATGCATCTAACTCGATTCGATTTGGCTAGTTCGCTTGTCGTGCCGGTTGCATTGAACAATGCAAGAGCAGCTGCCTACCCACTAAAAAGCACGTGCTGGTATCCTCTACTTCACCCATCTACAGCGGACTATAGGGCTAACTGCGCAGATGGGGCAAACAATACTGGCCAGACGGAGTACTAAGCACTACCATCGTATGCGCTGGCGTGACAGCCTTTCACTTGAAGGACTGAAAAAACTTGACTTCTGACAAGAGAGCATCTTTGAGGTAAGAGCGTCCCATCTGATCAACTACCCAGTTTGTAATAAGGGCTGACCGCATTGGATAATGGTAGGGGAATTGGCGTTGGCACCAAAGAGCAGCTTATCGGACACATTGAATACATCCGGGAGAAGAAAGTCAAATTAAACACGTTGATTGATAGGACATTTGAATTCGATCAAACTCCAGAGGCCTTGAGATATCTTTTCCAAGGAAAGCATGTTGGGAAACTTATCATCAAGGGCTAAATGTCGAGTTTTCTTTTTGTCTTTTACTCTTTTCCTTCTTTAGCAGATTGTTTGTAGAGCTAAAAACTCGATGAGAATGAATGAGGACCAACTGCAAAGCATCAATTTTTGTTATCGAGAATTGTGTGTTCAGCATACGTGCTTGCGTAGTGCCTCTTTATTTACCAATGAATCCAGGAAGGGGAATCCTATCAGGAGGGATATACCCCTCCAGTGCATCCACGCTCTCCCATATTTGAGGAGAGTAGTAGACGAATGGTAAGTCCGGGTACGCGAGGTGCGGGTTTCGTTGAACAAATGCGACAAAATCAGTTTTATCCAAGCCCGAATCAGGAGCCATCAAAGAGGCTAGAACCTGCCGTGCCCAGAAGAATTTGTGTGTAAGGCCAGGCACCTCCGTACCACTGAGGTCCATTGCTGCGGTGGTCATGACAGACGCGAGTCCGCCACTCTGGCCCGAACCATCCGCCTGTGATGTATTGATGCTCTGGCCAAGACGATCATAGAGGAAACGAATTAATGCCGCGCGAGACGACAGAGGCTTATTCTCAAATTCCACAGATTCAGATTCTAATACTTGCAACAAAATTGCCACATCGTATGTCAGGTCGTCCGCACGAGGATATGTGACTCCCGAAAAAAGCTTCTTATTAACATCGGTGACCGTGGTCTTGAGCGATTCGCGAATTTTCTCGCCCGAAGGCATGGAAATAACATTGGGTAACGGCTTCAGGTCCGGATTGGCAAAGGCCATGCGAGCAGGAATGGACTCCCACAATTGAGCAGAGTAGAATTCCTGCCATTCAGTTCCTGTGATTCCAAAGAGTGCGACATACGACGAAAACGACATATGTGCCAGGAGTCTCTTGGTAGACACCTCGCTCTTGAGGGCTGGATCTTGGCTCTGACAAAAGGTTTCAACAGCGGCATGCGTGAATTGGATCCAAAAGTATGCCTGAGTTTCGGAGAATGGAGGAAGTGACGTATTCTTTGCGCGCGATCGAATGGTATTTGATTGAAGTGCCATGAGCGCTTGTTTCACCAGCGCACCCCGACGGATTTTCGTTGAAAGTGTTTTCTGTATCACGGAAAAAGCGAATCGCGGGAGGTGCAGAGCGTCCGAAAACAACAAAGGCATGGGCCTTCTAGGTTGGACAAGGTGCATGGAGCGCGGAAGTGGTTTAATGTCGGGGAGGCACCACCGCTCTCGGGCACCAGGACTGAACATCAGATCTTTTGAGTAGTATTCTCGCCAGAGGTTGGTGTCCATAAGGTTTGGCGAGGAGAGCAGAAAATCCCCAAAGTCTCGTGGCGCGGGTAGATTAGGCAGTTCTCTCTCTGTCTGATAGAACACTGCTGCTGACTGTATTTGGAGCAACCAGAAAGCGGTCATTGTCCTTGTTGAAGATATTCGTTAGTCAATTTCGACACTGGATGAAAATCATTCTCGGGTGCAGGCAATAACTAATATCTCACTTGTGAGCGGTGTTCCTGAAAACGGTTGGCTTCAACTCCTTCAGCCGTGCTAGATGGCCTAAAAAGACCTCAGCCGCATCCAATACGCCAAGGCCCTGAGAAAACGATTCGTAAAGAACAAAGTAGCCAGCGCGCAGATGAGCATAATGCCCCCACGAGGAGACATCGGCAGCTAAAAAGGAGGCCCAGAACGACTCTGGGTCTTCTGATTCGGAATTCGCTTGTTCGACCCTCTGGAGGAGTAGCTCCTTGTCAAGGCTGTTCCCCTTTGGAATACTTTTATTTCCCAGATCCGGCTGTTGGGAGTGGTTCAGTGCGACTGCTAGATGATCAAGAAGAGCAGCGCACCCTTGTCCAGTTGTTGCGCTCAAGGGGATATCAAGAATCTCCACCGGCATTAGGGTTTTGACGCTCTCTAGAGCGTTTTCAAATCTTTCCTTGAGGTTGGTAAGAATTTTGCTTCGTTCAGCAGGGTCACTTGGAAGCAAGTCCTGCTTATTGAAGACAACGAAAAAGCGTCTGCCACCTGTCTCACGAATCATCGCGAGGAGCAAGTCAAGTACCTCGAATGAGTACTCGACATCGGAGGTCGGTCCACAGTCGTGCATAAAAATATAAAACATTTCTTTCCCGAAGTAGTGTCGGAACAGGGGACGTATCTTGTCACAGCCTATCGGCCAGGTTAGACGTTGCGAAATGTCGCGCGATACACTTCCTTATTTGGTTAAATTGAAAGAAAGAGGGGATGGCCTCACCTCCAACGTCCCAAAGTGTAAACTGTCGTCTGCCATGTTTAACAGTCTCGAGATTAAAGCCGATTGTTGGAATGGTAGTGACGGCCGTGTTTGTGAGCAGTCGATAAAGGAGGGTTGTCTTTCCTACAGCATCCACACCCAAGATGATGCCAGGCTCCTCCTGAACACCAAAAAGCCACTTCTTGAAATCTATAAATCTCTGGTCAGGATTCCATGGTATTTGGGAAGGTATCGAACAAGCTCACTCATCGTTGAGGAAATAGTGGTCTCTGTAATGTTGTTGAAAGAATCCAGTGATGTGCTATGGGGCTGAGCTGATTGAAGTTTGCTAGATTTTTTACCAGCCAGGCAGCAGAGAAAATGGGGCAGATGTTGGAGGCTAGCTGAGACCCTTCAACCAAGGGTGAGAAATCGATATCATCGTGCTAGACGAGTTGTCCATTCACACAGACAGACCTGTTGAATGTTGAGTGGCCGCTTTTTTTCATTTTCTTTCCTCATTACCACTGAATGGACACACATCTTCAACTGATTCAACACAGTGTCTTTGAGGTATGCAGTTCTGATTCTTGACAGCAAACCGAGACATTAATTAGTTGGTTAAGAGAGTTGATGATTTTGAAGATTCGCCTCGACTTGACCAGGAAACAGTGAGATCAAGAGTGGAAGAAAAATATATGTTCATCAACGATACTACGATTACTCCGTAGGCAGGCACGGCCAGCCAAGCGGTGGTCCTTCCGTTTGTCCTTCCATTTTGCCCACTCTCTTGGGAAGGCGCCAGTCCATGGGATTCGAGGTTACACTGTACAATGCACTGTAATGGGTCCATGTTATAGAGTACGGAGTACAGTGCCATAGGTGGTGGGAATTCCAGAATAGGCTTGGCTTTGAGACCACTCGAAAAGCCCTCAATGCCACACTGATTGTTCCCAACGAGGTCGGAACGATGTTCCCATAAGCTTCGGCAAAACTGCACCTTGATTCGCCGGGGAACATTCCTAGCTGCAGATACTCCTACTCACAGGTCTAGTTGTCTAATTGGATGCACGGCCAAGAATTCATCCCTGTTTTTGTTTCTTGGCTGGCCAGCCAATCCACCAAATACGGACGGAGTACGACTCACATCCCGGATGGCAGGGATAATTCACGGAACACCTCCCACGCCACCACGCGCGCTGGAACGCAGAAAAGAATAGGGATTGTCTGCACGGGCTGCTGGCCCCAAGTGAAGAATATGCATGCATCACATGGGCATGGGGCCCTCCAAGTGCCCGCATGAAGATTTCTCCCCTCCTCATCTCAACAGCCACCTCTTCTCTCTCCCTTGTTACCATCGCTCTCGGTTGGTTCTGCAAGAAACCGGTTCTGAGGGGACAATAATACCAACTGTACGGACCCGACAAACCCCGAGTGTGTGTTACTGCATCCCTAGTGTGACACCAGCACCAGCACCCGCTACACCAAGTCGAAATGTCTTCGCCAAAACTCCCCAAATCCCCAAAGTCTCAAGCAGGGAGCAGCCCGGGTTCTGCAGCAGGTGCGCCGCCACCGCCAGATAATGCACAAAGTGCTCTTGTAAGTTTAAGTGCAAACCGAACTCACCCCAGGCCACTGTGAAGAGGCTTTTGACCATCATCCACTTTCAAAGTTTCCCTGCGCCCGGTATTCGGCCTCCATTGCATTTTTCTCATGATGAAATGTTGATGGACTAATACATACCAGGCTGCAGACGAGCAGGACCCGGCCCTCCAGCTTGAGGAGGATTCAAGTTATGAAGATAAGTAAGTTTAGAATTGCGCTTTAATATGTTTTATTGGCATGCGTTGTTGTGCTGACTCTTTGTATCTGTCCGATTCTAGTGGGAGCATCCAGACTTCGACCGCTTCACTGAACTCAACAATTCTCAATTACCGGAAGCTCAATGGCCGGACATATCACAACTTCGAGGGTGCTGAGTACTGGTTAGTCTTCCCCTCGGTTCTGTCTCCTCGCCTGCACTCTTCGTCAATTTCATTGCTCTGTTATCCTGCTAACGTACCGAAACCGTAGGGGCCCCAACGACGAGGCACAGAATATTGGACTTGATATCACGTAAGATTCCATCGATAGCGCTCATGCTGAACGTCGCTAATTTTTACCGCCTTTAACAGTCATCACATGCTCTATCTCGCCTTCGACAACAAATTGTTCCGCTCACCCTTGGATGATCCCCAAGAAGTGCTCGATCTAGGCACAGGTACTGGAGCATGGGCCATGTCAGTCCTGCCAATCGTTGTTTGAAACAATTAATGAGGCCATGCACTGACTATCACTCCTTCCTCAGTGACTTCGCCGATGAGTTCCCATCTGCCCAGATTATCGGCACTGATATCTCTCCGATCCAACCCCGTTGGGTGCCGCCGAACTGCACTTTTGAGATTGATAACTGCGAATCGTATCCGTGGACCTTTGCATCGGAATCGTTCGATTATATCCACATTCGCGGTCTCACCGGCTGCGTACAGGACTGGCCTGCTCTCTACGCCGAGTGTCTCCGCTGCCTTAAACCTGGCGGCTGGCTTGAACAGCAGGAATTTGTGCTTCCCATCACAGGCAACGACGGGGAGCTACCCGAAGATTGCGTGTGGCACATCTGGGGAAAGGTTTTCCGTGAATCCGGCGAGCGCACAGGTCGCTCGTTTGAGGTCGGTCATCACTGGGAAGATTGGCTGCAAAAGGGGGGATTCACGAATGTTCCTTTCCACAGGGACACAGTAAAGCTGCCGATTGGCGACTGGCCTAAAGATCCGAAGTTTAAGGAACTAGGCGTGTTCAACCGTGCTAGTCTAGAGCAAGGCCTCGAGGGATTTGCTACGTTCCTCTGCTCACAGGTTCTAGGTTGGAAGCAAGACGAGATCACGATTCTTCTAGCCAAGGTCAGGCAGGCTCTGAAAAATAGTTGGTCGTTGCAAGCATATTACAAGCTGTGAGTTCAATCCTTGGTTACAACACTTATCTGCTCCCAATTAACGCGGAGACTACAGCGAAACAATTTACGTTCAAAAGCCTCTATGATCGAATTCGCCACCTACGCCTAATGTCCATCTTCCAATCTTCATATTTTTTCTTTTCAATTTACATAGCAAGCAGCCATGTCAGGATTCATGCAAATGGCCAACCACCAATTAAGTTCAATTATTCATATTCGCGTATGGCCTGGCCAAATTTGGATATTCCACAGCATCACTCATCGTCCTGGGGGAATCTCCCTCCACCTTGTCTCCTAACTTCGTCCATGATTTCCATAACGCGCACACTCTCCGCCCAAGGCATAATATCGTTTTCCTTCTTCCCCGCAGCAATATCTACTGCCACAGCATCGGCCTCCCAGTAAAAGCCCCGTCCTGGCCTTTCGAATTCATGCTTGACGCCTTCAGCAGGTCCCCCCTCAGAGAACACGGTGAAGGATCTTGGAATCGACGCAGCAAGGCCCTCGACAATAATGTGGCCTTTGGTGCCCTCGATGCGACAAAACTCCAGAGGCGACTTGCAAGATGCGTTCGATGTCAAAATGCCTTGTCTTCCATCCTGATACAAGAGCACAATAGTTGTTGCTACATCCACCACGCCATCGATCAAACTCTGTACTCCCACAATCTTTGGCTTCTCTGCCTTGTCCCCCACGCCAACGTCCAAGGTAACAAGCCCAAAAGTAAGACTGTAAACCCCAATATCGAGTAGACTTCCGGCACCAAGCGCTGGGTTCCGCAGTCGAGACTCGGGCCCAAGACTCGTAATCTTTTGTTCGAGAGAAAAGTCAGAAAAGACACGCAACACGTCGCCGATGGCCTTTTCCTCGTGTATAGTCTCCTTGAGCGCAGCAATAAGGGGGAAAAAGCGAGTCCACATAGCCTCCATGACAAAAACTCCCTTTTCCCTCGCAGCCTCAAATACAATCTTGGCCTCCCTAGCATTCAACGTAAAGGCCTTTTCGCAAAGAACATGTTTCCCCTTCGCAATCGCATCCAAACAATTCTGCTTGTGAAAGGCATGCGGCGTACCAATGTACACAATATCGACATCCGGATCATCGTAGACTTCCGCGTACGAACCGTAGAGTTTGGGGGATTGGGAGGGAACGTGGGCTTGTGCAAAGGTCGTTGCTTTTTCGAGGGAGGAGGAGCCGATTGCTTGGATTTTATGGGTTGCTTTTGCGGTGTCGCGGGGGAGGAGGAGGTCTGGGGCGAACCAGGAGGATATTAGGCCTGTTCCTATGATTCCCCATCTCAGAGTTGGTTTTCCAGTCGCCATTTGTTTCAAGTCGATTGAGATTGTGGTAATGGTTTTTTTTTTTCCTTGGAAAGAGTGAAGATGTGGCTGTTACTTTCATGAGACGGCTTTTCTCATCATCATATTATCATCCTCAAACATTTCTCTACACCCCGCATTTCATTGCGAAACCCCGCACATTTCTGGCCCACCTTTTGTGACATTGTTCTTATGTGTCATTACTGTCTTCGCTCTTGGCACTGTGTTTCGATCATGCTGTGGAACGAGTTGGGAAAAGACGGAATGCGAGTGTACCCCGTACGGTGGTTGCATTGTTTTCTCTTGCTTGCGTACCCTGGACACACATCTTCAACAACAGACGGATCGCGTCTTACGAAAAATCATGACATTTATCGATAAAATGCTCTTGTTTTTTTTTTTTCGCAGTCTCCCAGCAACTGCATGCACCTAAAATACTTAGTCTCTGGCGAGCGGTGGGGGGATGTGAGAAGCGTTTCTGATCGGCGCAATCATCGAGTGGCAGGTCCACCACTAGCTTCAATGGTGGGACAGGACTCCGTACAAGTAGAAGACAGAAAGCCCGTCGCCTAAAGATGAACATCCCCGCTAATGGTGTCAAAACAAAGACACGCAGAAGAATGGTTGCGCCAGTTCGATAGTTCCTATCGTTGCCCTTCCCACGCCCCAGTCGAGAAGGCTGAGGGATGGGAAAAAGGGACTGAAAAGAAAAAAAAAGGGAAAATAATGACGCAAGCTCTCACTTTGGTCACGGATATTGCGGAACTCTTTATTCAAGGGACGAGCCGTGTGATCTTGTGCATCTTGATCTTGCCAAACGGAGAGTGGAAAGAGGCTCAGCTGCTTACCACCAAGCCACTCTGCTTTGCGTCGCACCTGTGCTCCATCTACTCCGTAATAAGCGCCCACGATGTTGGAGAAGCCCGACGAGGATTCAAAATTCACTGTCTTCCGGGGCCTCAAGCAAGGCCACCGTGGTATTAGGTTGTGAAAGCCCATGCAGGGGAATTTGTATTCGGCGTCTCGGTGCCTCTTTTCCCTACCCCTTCGATAGTGCACTAGGTCCACCGTAATCTTATTTCGACGTGCTGTCGCGAGTTGCCTCTCGATTCGCAGCACAGCTAAATAGGCTAGTGTGGTGCCAGGTTGCGCCATTCCCAGAAGAGATGGCCCAGGTCGCCCAGAAATGGGGTTCTAGTTTACTACAGGCAGGAGCCGAGTTTTCCTGCCAAGTTGATATGAGTGGTGTGAGGGTGTGAGACTGTACTCCGTACGGAGTATGGTCTTTCAACATCAGCCATTAGGCGCCACCCTAAACCTCACCGCTTGGGTGTTCATGAACTAATGGATGCCCTTGTCAAGAGCAAGTCGTTCATAGCAGCGCTGCGTTTGCTTCAACACCACTAGAGATTTTCCGTAAAACTTTGCTGAAATGGATTGTTACATGTGGAAAGTTTGGTCCTTCTGATGTTCGCCGACAAATATTGCTTCCAAACCATTGATGTCTTTGTCACCGCTTCGCAACCATTGGAAAGGCGGCGCCCAGGCTTCAGCTCGAGGGATCGCATGTACATCGTTCCAACCAATGACATAACCGTGGCTGGACACATTCCCCAAGTATTGATAGCCCATTTTCCCTTTTCCCTTTCCTGCCCCCCTCATGGCGCTAGTCGAGAGCTGAGTCGGCCGGATTCTTTGGCGAAACGAAAGGGATAAAACAGAAAAGTTGCAAGGATCATCTCCAGACCCACGTTGTTTAAGCTTGGCGAGGCAATGCAATACTTGGCTCAGTTTTCAACAAAACGCCTTGCCTAGGGTTAGGAACAAATGGTGTCATTCCCGAGGCCGGGTCAGACTGCCCGCGCTAGAAATCTTTCAACTTCTTCAATACCTCAGCGGCATTCTTTTCTTACACCTTCAAGCTGACCTCGTCTCCTATTCTCCTGTTGCCCTGAAAATCCTCCTCCTTCGATGTGGCTATGTCAAACTGAGAGAACGACCTCCAAGTGACATGCCTCTCAGCTCTTGTAACAGAGCACATTCATTTCCCATTCCCGTTACGTCAACTTCCTTTGTGAAACATACGATAGGGCAGGATCCCTAGCCTTGGAGACGATGGTATATCATCGCTCACAAGCGCTCTTCGACCGTGCAGGCTGGAAGCGGTCAATCCTGGTGCCTGTCTGGGCTGCTCAACTGTCTTTGGCATCGGCTCTGTTGGGTCTATTTCTTTGGCGCCTGGTTGAATCACTGCGCTCCTACGACGTTTTTCCAACATTATTCGTCGTGTAAGCGAGACTGCAGGCGCGCCCCAATGAACAAAGCTGACTCGAGACGCAATTCGAAATAGGTGGGAGTGTACCAACGTAGTGCTTGCTGTCTTCTCCCTGCAATGCACGTTATACGAGCTTTGGAGGTTCAGGGCCGAGTCCCTGACGCCATGGACCATGCTCGTGTCTCAAGTAATCAAGTCGGTATTTGCAATCGCCGTGCTTGCCCTTGACATATTCATGTACCTGGAACACAACGACGGCCATTATTCTTTGATTGGACTCTCCATCGACGGTGCTCTAATGTTTGTTTCCCTCTTCTCGTTTACACTGCTGGATCCGCCGAGAGGAGATGTCGCGTTTCTTGTATACGGTTTGCTGACCCGTCGACGTCTTCGTTTGTCTCATAGACTTGCAACCGCAATTCCTGCCATTTATGCGATTCACTCTCACCGACAGACCACCGCGTACGATGAAATCCAATACCCAGCGAACGCCAAGTCGTACGGCTTCGGGGACTCTGAAGAGGGCAAGCAAGACACAGGCTATAATAGCAGTCGCCTTTCTTCCATCAACGGTTCATTGTCCCTCCGCCCCACATCCATCATGTCATCTCGCAGCTCACGATCGAATGCCGACTCTATCCCCCTCTTTGAGTCGTCGAGCCAAACGGACAAGTCGAGCCCGGGGCCCGAAAACGGTAACGAAATCCGACCGTCTTCGACGATTTACAATCACGAACGGGACACTCTCTTCGATGACTACCTAGCCGCGCGCAACTCGCTCGCCCTCAAGGAAAACATTGACCGTGCAATGGCACAGGGGTTTGGTTGGGTTGGCGCAAACCCTTCTGCAAGCAGAGAGGATCTTATGCGAAACAATAGTGTGGTTGAAACCGGTCTCGTGTCGCGTAATAAAGCTCGACCACGCAGTGAAAGCCTCAGTCGACTTCCAAGCTATGAAAGTGCCCGGGTCCTCATTTCGGTCCCAGAAGCAGACGAAGGCTCATCCTCTGCACCTAGTACGTCGGGTGTCACAAGCCCCATTACGAACAGCCCATCGCCATCAACATCCATTGAAGTTGCCGGTCAAAAATCCCCCGGAGAGGGAAGCGGAAGCCACAATGCTTCGCAAACGGCCAACCGGAGACGCAGTAGCGGGGCTGCAAGCCGCCTACCTCCGATCATCGAAATTGACTCGATAATACGGGACGGTTCCCGCTTCACAGAACCTCAGCGAGAAAAATCGCCCGAACCACACAAGAGGGAATGGGACAGCTGACAGCGGGGAGCTTTTCTTTTTTTTCTCTCTCTCTTCTTCTCCTTCTCTTCGCTTTTTTTCTCTCAATTTTAGACGTTATTTTGATGACTGGCTTAGAATGGACCTGGGTTGCGGCGCACATGTCAGTCGCATGGTTGGTCCTGCATCTTCCTCATATCGAAGGTTTTTCATTTTTTTCTCTTTCAAGCCAACACTGTATAATATACGATATGAATGAGTTGGTTTCGAACAGTCATCTGGACTCGGGGATGTTGGAGGATTGACGTCTGTTCAACCGAACACTAGCAATCGATCCTTCCCCGCAGGCGGCCCTATCATTGCGGATCAGATGAACAGACCAGCGGGTGCTGGAAACCTTGAGAGTGGGATTTTCACTTTCTAATGAATTAACTGTATCAAGGTTGCATTCTAGATCTTGGCGTACCTTCAACTTGGTGTACTTGTACGGAGTAATTGGGTTTCTTTCGCGACTTCTGCATCGTGCCTCCCAAGTACGAAGGAAGACGGACCTGTTGTGATGGCACGGATATCAGATATGCTAAGCTTGCTGCGAGGCAGATCAAACCTTACAGCCGGCGACGTTTCCTTGGCTCACCCATTAAACTTACAAGTGCCCGGAGAAAAAGGATTAAAAAACCACAGGAGGGTCGGGGTGCAGAGATGAATAAAACACGAACTCTTGATGCGAGATGCGCGAACTGTAGTGTCGAAGAAATGGAAATAATATGAGGACTAACCTCTGCCAAAGGATGGATCCTCGCTTATGTGGGGTATTGGCTCTAGTTATTGCGAGAAATTCGAGTGTCGGAATGAGGCCAACATTTGGGACTAGGCAGTTATTCCTGGCGTTCACGGATTTTCCCGATGATCGATCGTTACAACTAAGGTTTGACGAAGTTGATTTTCTTCCGTGGTTGAGAAAAGCAGCGATTGGGAGATCATGCCCACGGGGATGAGGGATGGTACAGAATACTCCTGGAGAGATGAAGAATGCACGGATCGATGACTGGCAGTTACTTTAACAGAAATTGCGCCTTTGCTTTGTTCGTCCAATTTTGCCGATGTGTGAGGCAGGTGCGATCGTCGAGGCCTGGGATGAACATAAGCGGAGAACATCTGGCTCCTGCCCTCTCCAAGTAACCTCCTGTCCCTCCTGTCCCTCCTGTCCTAGATGAATACAGCGTATACTCCTGCCTTCGTCTTATCCAATCCACGAACACATCCAGCCTTGAACTGCAAACACGAAACAAGCCACTCTCATGCACTTTCCGTGTCCAGATAACGAGATAGCTGAGAATCAATACCATCTCGATATTCAATCCGCCCAAGTACCATCCCCTTGGTGATTCCTTTTCTGTTAGTGCGCCTCTAGTGTAGCTTCCCATGTCCTCGGACATGCGAACTTCCCTCGAAACATCGCACACTATGCTGTCGAGTGTCGGTCTAGCGAATCCAAAGCCAACTTGTTCGCCGCATCCGTCATCTCACTATTATGATCTACAGTATTGGATCGACTTGATACCATTCGGCTTCTGATCCTGTCGCCTTGGTCAGCTTGCACGCAACCCGCTAGAACACTGATGAATTCGGATGTGGTCTTCGCCAGAGTTTGCCAAGGACTCGTTCGTTCATGCTTTTTGAATCGCCCATAACCCTGATAAAGTCCCCCCGTTTCTTTTCGTCATCTAATCGACAACGCGCGTCAAATTATTTGAAATAGTCCAATTCTGCCCGCCATCTTGTCCACAAAAGCCAACCCCAACCCCTCACCCCAATGACAACCGGCAACAAGCCTAACCAGTCAGAGCCGCAACGATCTTCCCTCACGGCACTCTTCCGCCGTATCCAAAACTGCAGATCCCCTTCTCCGACCTCCTCCTCTCAAAGTACCGCAAAACCCAATCCTGCCCAGTCAAAGACGGGCCCAGCTTCGAAAGATCCGCCGCGCTACGACGAGGTCGAAGCCACTCTCGATCCCAATGACTTGAACCTCACGTGGCACTGTTTGCAATGCAGCACCAGACACAGGGCCGTGTACTGGGATGCTCCCGGCCATGAACTATGGAAGACAGCGTGCCCCAAAATCCGGCAATACTGGGCCGCCGCCACGACGTCAGGACGCTTGATACGGCATTATCACGTTCGTCTCGCACTTGAAATTGCAAGGCTCCCGAACCCCAAACCTATCGAGGCCGCCTATCCCAAACGCCTACATCTGCAATTGATTTCCCACTGGTGCGGCTAGGTGACGAGTCCTTTTTACTAGGCTTTTCCGAATCGCAGGTTTTCCTTGCGAATCCGGCAAAGCAAGAACGGAGATTCCTTTGTCATAAAGTTTACGCTTTTCATGGCGCACATAACCAAGTGCCTAGTCTTAAGAGCTTGAGTGTCTGGGTTTTGCGATCACATTGAACTGTTAGGGAGTGATCCCAAGGACTCTCAATTCCGCGGAGAAATATCGCGTGCCATAGAGAACCCCGGTACGTCAACTGACGGTTCTTGCACGATTTGCCGAACGGACTAATTATTCAATTAAATGTTTCAAAACGTTAGAAATTCGGGTCTGGAAGGACCTTGACAGTGGTGTGAGAAGGGGCCCGGCCGGCATACTTGTCCGACAGCCTTTGACCGTTTTCCTCTGCACGCCATGAAGAGGCTAACGGTGACAGTAGGCGCCCACGGGGTAGTGTACGACGAATGTACCGCTGGGACAGGGAGTGTGCTAGATATAAGCTGCTCTCTAATTCGACACCTTCTATAGAAGAGTATTACAAACTTATTATGCGTGGTCCCTGAGCCTGTCACAACAACCTGGCGGCTTACGTAGCCAGCAATGAGATCTCATACATTAATAGATGCTAGTTGATTGCTCTTGTCAACGAGCCCGTCTCACCTCCGCCTTATAGAAGAGCCATGTTGGTTTCAGCCTTGGCCCCGATAAGCTGGTGGTGTAGGTTCCAATCTTCATAATATCCTGGCCTCTGCCTCATGTCAATATATCTATCAACTTTCGCGTCATAAGCCCACTCTCTGTATCCCATTTTGCATGTTTCCCGGTGACTTCATATAGGCCAAGTCACATAAATGCAATCACTCGGAGGTATGAGACGAAAATGGAGTGCATGTTGAGAAAAGGAAAAGCTTGTGTTAGCTTGATCCCTTCGAGATAAGCTCAAAGAGACTACTGGACCTGACAACCACGATGAGGTACGAGCGCTGCCAAGACTATCTACGCTATCTACGCTATTTACAAAAGAACGACAAAAAACGAAAACGAAAACGAAAAGAGCGGCGAAAAAAAAAGAACGAACGAACAACACCAGTCCACCACCACCAAACGAGGCATGTCGTGATTGTCTGCACGTCTCCCTGCTTGACGGTTGTGCCAAATCATCCACTCGGCATCCTCTTCATCCTCTTCGTCACTTCCATTTCAGGAATACGACATTGAAGCAATGGAAAAGCTAGTTGGCTAGCCACTACTAGTCTGGTGATGATTGCCTGGTGGTGTGAGATGGCCTTGCCCAAGTGGCCAGCCACTGAAGAGACGACCCTAAAGATCTAGAAGTTTCTGGGGGGTTCAGGGGTGACAGTTGGACCCTTGTGGGCGACAGCTGGCAGTGGTTCTGACAGCCCAACAGCCTTAAAAATCCGCCTTGACTGGTGGAGCACGCTAAACAAACGGCCACCTGGCAGCTACCAGCGCTTCGTCCTTTAGTCCTTTAAAGGCTGTTGCCTGCATTGCTGCATTGCATTGCATTCCCAATAGTACTGTCATAGCTTCATTTCCCGATATTCATCAATATTCACCTCATGTTCTCCTCGTCACCCAAGCTGCCTGGGAAATAGAAGGAAAAGTCGACACATTTCTCTATTTTCTTTTTTTGTTCTTTCTTTTAAACAAAACCCTGGCCTCTCTTGCCCCAGTTCTTAGAACAAGGAATAGCGGATTCTTGATACCCTCCCTCGAACCTGGACAGAACAAAAAACCAGCCAAGGAAGAGAGAGAAAACTCTACAAACCCACACCCACATGGATCGCTATGGGGCCGCACCACGCCCGGCAGCTCGTGCCTACCCAGCAGCCGCAGGCGGAACAAGGCTCCTAGCGCGCCAAATGGCCTCCATCGTCCTCATAATCCTCCTCTTCGCCGCCGCCATCCCCTACAGCCCAACAGAATGGATCTTCGGCGACGACCTATCAGGCGAAGGCTACCTTGTAGACCGCGTCTGCGCGAGCACCATCGTCATGGGGGCCTTTTACTTTCAATGGCGCATCGCGGGCGTCCGCGCGCCCCTCGCCGTCGGCTTGCCGGGTACTGGGAATCTCCTCTTTGCGTGGGATCCGGCTCTGTATTGGCCTGTTGCGGCGGGCGAAGGTGTTCTTCTATATATGGCGGTCAACTACCAGAGTGAAGTGTTGCGGCGCGTTATCGTCAGTGCTGTATTGGGTGGATTGTGGATTGTAGGATGGGCTGCCACTCCTGAGGAGACGCTGCAGTGGGCCTGGGGCATGGTGAAGGAGATGTGGTTCTGGATGCTGTTTGATGAAGTGGTCGGGAGGAGGCGCAGACGTCGTTGGTGATACTGAGCCTAGGAGTGTATTGGGAGGTCTTTTGTACAATAGCGTTTTTATTATCTCATCATCATCATCTGGGTGTTTGGCGCAACTGAATTGACAATTTCTATTGATACATTGAAGCAACAAATCAAAAGAAAATAGGAAGAAGAAACCCCTTGTCTGTGCTCGAGGCTGTCTTACTAGTCACTCAATATGAAGCAAGCTGCATAGCCAAGCCACCCATGCATCCTAGAAAGAGTAGATAAAAGAGCAACGCGCTCGGGGAAAAACAAACAAGGCGAAAAAGAAAAAAGAAAAAGATGATACCAAAGAGAGAATATGATAGGATTTCAGCTTCAAGGGTATAAACAAAAAAACAATCTTGAAGAAGAGAAAAAAAAAAGTAAAAAAGTGGAACGAGGCAGAAACCGAAGCTTATGATTGGCCATAGCCCCCAACTTTCATCCCTTTTCTTTTTTTTTCTTCACTTTTTTTTTCCCATCCACCACCGCTTGCCCCTTTGTGCCCTCCTTTTTTTTTTTTTTTTTTTCTTCACCCTGACTCCAAATATCCCATGTTCCCCACTCTTCTTTTTTTTTTTCCAGACTTCTTTTTTGGTTGTTTTCCAAACTTCAAGGTCAATAACCATTGGATTTTTTGTGAATGCAAAGCGGAATCTTGATTGTTGGGAACTCTTGATAGTTTGATTCTTCTTTTTATCACCTATTCACTTTTTTTTTTATAATTTATTTATTCTCTGGGTTTGTTTTGTGCCTTTGGTTTTTCATGATGAAAGGTATGCGGCAATCTAGGAAAAGGTACGAAGTTTTTCATGTCTGCAGTTTCCTTGACTTTTTTATGACTATTGGAATGGGAAATGGTTCTTTCTTGTCCCTTTTTTTTGATCACTCTTCTTTCACTTTTAAATTATTTTTCAAAACGAAAAAAAAAAAAAAGGCCTGGAAATTTGCTGAATCCCCCCATATCTAGACCAACCGCCCAGCCTGTACAGCAACCACAGGCCCAATATCTAGACTCCATGCCTCCTCCGCGAGCGCAAAATCCTCTAGGAGTCGATCCCAGGACCTTGTCATTTGGCAACCCTGCCAACGCCAATAATTTTGTGCCCGCCAACATGAATCCCAACGGCGCTGCGCCAAGCGGTATGCACGAGGTCTTTCTAAAACAGTTATCGGAAGATCTAAATGCCTACAAGTACGACTTGGAGTACTGCCACCAGCAATTGCGCGAGGTCACGGACCTTACGCCCCAAGAAGTCCGCACATTTCGTCTCCGGACGCTGGATTTGGGCCACATGATTCGTCTGTGTCAGCATCGGATGGAACTCGTGAGCTACGACATGCAAACTGGCGCCAACACCGCCGCCCTCCTAACGAGCCTGTACTCCACGCCGTCCTTTATGCCCGGCGCAGGAAACGCCTCGTCCTCGCTGTGCGTGGGCGCCCGGTCGGCGGGCAATCTGGGCCACATCCAGCAAGACGCCTCCCTAGACAATGCCACGCCCAAGCGCCGCCGCAAAACCGACACAACCCCCGCCACCTCCGCCAAGCGCAGCCGCACATCCGACGTCGAAACCCTAAACCTCGAAGTCGAAGACGAGCACGAAGCAGGCAACGTGCTCCAACGCCTAGGATTCTGGAAGTGCCGCCTCTGCGCATCCATAAAGTTCCTCAACGCCGGTCCCGGCCGCCAGCCGAGCGGTCCCTGCAAATGGCCCCTCCGAGACGTGGCCAAGATGATTACCCACTTCATGGAGATGCATAATGAACATTCGCCCGCTGAGCGGTGCATGGAGCTAGGCGACGCTCTAAATAAGAACCGTACTTGCACCCCCCCCTCTCCCTTCCCTCCCCTTTTCTCCCAAGAAACACCCAACTAACAAAAACAAAACTCACAGGCGGTCCGTTCGAGTACTGGCTCCGCCGCTCCCACTCCCTCGATCTAGGAGACGGCGCCATCATCGGAGAATGCGTCACGAGCCTCCAACAAGGCTCCTTGCCCGCCGTCCTCCGGAAACTCAGCCGCGCAGCCGCTAGTTTCCCCGAAAATTAACCATCGACGGCACCATCGTTTTATTTCTCTTTTTTCCTTTTGACCGTGGTTTCATGCCGGGAACTATTTATTCTTCCGTAGCAGATGCGGGAATGGAATGGAGGGAGGATGTTTGGTGGGGAGTGATGTGTGTTCGTGTAACAGTGCGTGATGATCACATACGAGGACACAATGGACCGCGATTGCAAGTCATGTTCGTTCATGCATCTTTTCATGATGCATGATGCGGAAAAGTTAGAGCGGAGAATGGTGCACGAAACAAATCTGGAGGATGGGCTATTTCCTCCATCTGGCTCGTAATAATTGCTTGGAATTTCCACTGCATTTCTCTGTCGTTTTCATTCTTGTTTGGCAGGATCCGGTATTAAAAAAAGAGGGGAGTAGACTATGTCCCTTATTTTCTAGCCCTGTGTGTATTCTATAGACTTTCGATTAATGAATTGGATGAGCCATCTAGCAGAACGCCATTCCACCATCCGAAATAAAAAGGTTGAGAGGAGATCCCGTCAAAATCTTTAAACATAACAGAAGTGTACCAAGTTCAAGTCTTGAGTGGAGATAAGAAAGAGAACAAGAATGAAGAAGGAAAAAGCGCATAACCGTTTTAAACCTTCTTAGCCTTCAGACCGACTTGCAAGTACCGAGCAATAAGGAGCAGGACCACGCTCATAAACATGGCAAAGCCGCAGAAGAGTTGTAGGCCCAAGTAGTCACCATGCTGCCTCGACACAATGGCACCGGCAATGGGCGATCCCGTTAGTGCACCAATTGACTGGACACCGAATGCCGTGCCAGTGCGTACACCAATCTTTCGGATGTCGGAAATCTGGGCGATGATGGCCGGGGCAACACTAATGAAACCACCGCTCGAGAAGCCGAAAACAACCATGTACACAATGATGGCGGCGGCGTTCTTGCCTGGAATCCACAGAGCAAGGGTGAAAATGACCGAGATTGAGGTGATGGCAATCATGGTGTTATATCGACCGAATCGGTCGGCGAGGAAACCGGGTAGAATACGGCCCACGATACTGTAAAAAATGGCCTTGGTCAGATCCTAGCACGAAAACGGACACGAAAGGCCAATGAGCCGAGGAAGTTGTCTTACCTGACAGCGTTCATGATGGGAAGCAAGTAGGGGATCAAAGAGGGCGAGAGGCCGAGGGTCCGCGCCTGCAAGATGATGTAGTTGAAAGGCAGGAACATGCCCCAAAAGAAGAAGAATAGTGCAATCACCGTGACAAAGAACAGTGGCTCCTTGAGAGAGACAAAGTACTCGGACATTTCAAACTTCTGTGGACGAGGGGCCATGCGAGACTTGATGGTCAGGCAGGAGATGGTCAAGAGGCCGAGGAAAATGAAGGCGACTCCACGAACGGCCCAAGGGAACCCGCTGCTCTTCGTTACATGTGTCATCATAATAGGGAGCACAACACCGCCCAACGAGGATCCTGATGCGACAATACCGAAAGCAGCGGCGCGCTTGCGGAAAAACCATCCGGCGACGCTGGAAAGGCTGGCGTTAAAGACGGCGCCGGAGCCGAGAGAGGCCACGACGCTCTGTGCGAGGAAGAACTGATAGTATTCTTTGGCAAGGGACGCCATCATGAGGCCGAAGACATAGACAATGGTGCCACCGATGAGTAGCCACCGTGGACCGTAGAAGTCGTAAATGCGACCCCAGATGGCCGTCGAGAATGTCATCATGAAAACCTGCGTCGAAGTAATCCAACTAACAGAGGATGCCGAGTAATGGCTCAGCGGGCCAGTCAGGTAGTACTCTTGGAAGACACCGATACAGTTGATCAATCCGAAAGTGCAGAAAAGCGAGCACCAACCACCGAAAACAACCAACCACGCCTCGCGACCGCCATCTGGGAAGTCCTGCGGGTTGATGCCCTGCGACGGGCCCTTGGGAGTGTCGTCCGTCTCGGAGCTGGAGATTTGGTCATTGACATGCTGTCTCTTTTCCGTTAGGCCGGCGTCGCGTTCAATATCAGCAGCGACGACCTCGTCGGGCTCGGGATACTGATTCGCGTTCGTAGACGAGTGTGACTGGATTTTGCGTAGCGAGTCGGGGCGGGCTGGAATGTAGGGTGACGAGTCGGCTTTTTCAGAGGCATTGACGGCAGGTGTCTGTTGCGCCGCCTCTGCAGACGATGTCTGCGACGAGTGTGGCATTTTGTGTATGGCTTAACTCTCGGCTTGGGATATCCCTTTTCTGAAAATACTGAAAATATCGGGATATTAGACAACCAAGGAAACACTGATCCGAGGAAAAGGGCGACAAAGACCCCTTGAGGAAGAAAGGTGGCGTTGAACGGGATGCAATCCGAGAAGTGAGGAAACCGTATCCGAGTCGTACTTGTTATGGCCGACCAACTTTGCTAAAAAAAAATACTACCGGTAATCAAACGTGATTCGAAAAGCAGGGACAACGATGAAGGGGGCCGAGCAACTCGTCCTCGAGAAAGGAGTATGAAATCAAAGAGGATGATTAAGAAGGAATAGTCTGGGTCTGTGGCAACTGCCGTTTTCGCGATCCGGTCGGGTCAAAAATATGTGTTCGTATCACCACACCGAAGAATGGCCCCGAGATGGAATGGCTTTTACCTGATAGGCAAGAAAGTAAAGATTACAAGGTACTATTCGATGGGTACCAAGAATTAATGAATAGTAGAACAGTTATCACGACAAGATCTGTACGGAGTAAGTGGCTAGCGGGGCATGGTCCAATCTTTATAATCCCAGTCTCCTTGGGTGCCCCCCTTGCTCTCAAATCAAGAAACACTACTTGGTATTACTCCGTACAGAGAAACGAATTGCGCGAGAGAACGGTGAATTGGGGTGGATTGGGGTGGATTGGGGTGAATTGGGGTGAGGGTCCAGTAAACCTTTTTTTTTTCTGACTCCCGCTTCGTGTTTTTGTTAAGGCCGAGGGGAAGTTAACGCTAACCCATGTGCTAACCCATGTAAGAGCGGAAAAAGGGTGGACGGACATGTGGGTAGGTGGATGTGAATTATCAAGCCTGTGTTGCCGTGCTAGGTTATCGTATTACTGGTCCGATGTTTGGGGTGGCCACAGAGCTTGAGCTGGTGTGTGCTAGGGAAGATTGAGTACTCCGTAGTTTTCTTTGCATATCGAGGAGGATCTCGAATCAAAATACCCCAACTCCGGAGTCACTTGTGAGGAACAAACACCGCACCCTTAACAACTGGTACCTTCCGAGCACAATAAACACCTGATCTCTCTCGTCTTCTTCGTCTTCTTTTTTTTTTTCTTTTTTTTCTTCTCAGGGTGCAGCGAGATCGCACATCGGGAAAGCCCCACAGCGCACCGCAAGCTACGGGGCCAGTAAACATTGGCATCAAGATCGACTCTTCTCTTGTCACGCCGAAGCTGTCGGGGTTAGTATTCTCTTCCTCCGGCTATTAATCATCCGTAATTACGAAGGAGGCCAAACAACCAAGCTAATCCTTGTACAGACTCATAAGGCACATTCTAGTAATTACAACGCCTTTTCAAAGGTTCTACGGAGTATTCGTAGCTCTCGGCCTTTTCGTCGCTAAATTCATTCTCAAGTACTCCGTAATACAGAGTAGTGTATTTCCATTCCTTGTCTGGCATTATTAGTGGCGCTGCAGCCTATGCTATGGCGGTGATTTGCAAGGCCGGTCGTTTCTTGAATGCTGTGACCGCCGTCCGTGTCCATAGGCTTTTTGATTATCGACTAGTTAGGTGCATACGAATTTTTTATGGACCGATTTGCCCTTTTAACTACGGAGTACTCCGTAGAGTAGGAAAAATGCACAAGAAGGAAAAAAAAAAAGAAAACTAACCCTCCGGCAAAATCGGGCAACGACATACATTGAATGCTGGGCGCTGCGTTTCACAGTTACTTCTATTCTTCTGTCCATCGGCCTTTTTGCTTTCTTTTCGTCGAAAAAGAAATTAATAATCCATGTGGAGACCGGTAAGCCAGCCCCACATGGCTCGGCCTTTCCGCCAAGCGCGAGGCCGAAGGTTCTGCCAAACAAATCGTCTTCGGCATATTCAAAGAGGAGGGGAAAAACAAAAGGACAAGTAAAAATTTCCCCGCGAGGATGGCGTAGTTCGAAAAACTATTGATCAGCAAATGGAAAGGACTAAATGACTCATATGGGTATTCGCCAAAAAGAAAAAGTAGACATGGAAACGTAACAATGTACGGAGTACAGAGTAGTTAAGGCTGTCGTCGTCTTATCCCCGAGCTTGATTCTTACTCATCAAGCCATCATAGCGCCAACATCGACAATCTTTAGCGTCGGACTTTGATTCCAGACGGAGCGTGGCACATGGCAAAATAGGGTTCCGGGTACTGGTACCAGCTGCATCATCGTGGCAGTCTACCCACGACATTGTTTGAGCTCCTTATCGGATTTTGCTATTCCCATGGTCCTCCACATACAAATACGTAATCATTCGCTTTTTGTTCAGTACATCGCATCACATCTCCTCCATAGTCCACGCCACTGAGCCCGTTAAGAGATAGGCGATCGATGGACAAGATGTGGCGTCATGCAAGTCTTTTGTAGCTGCATGGTTTAAACCCCCAAGCACGTTATGTCTGGCTAAGCATAATCGTGGAGCATCGCAAGACGGTGGCACAAAAGAAAAAAAAATCTATAACTCATAGACGATGTGATTTTGTACAGTTTGGTACACAAGGCCATAGCTTTCCTTCCTCAACCCGTTCCCTTTATTTTGACAGCATTTTAGTTGACGAACTGTTTGAGGTCCTTGCTGTCCTCAAACGTTACCTTTCCACTTCTGGTGACAGTCGCGACATGGATCGCGGTCTCCCCACTACCTGCTAGCTGTTGTTGCGCCGCTGGCTTTGGTTGACTTGCTAGCTCAACCGCCTTCGGCGCACTACCCGCTGGTGAGTCGGCAATCTCATTTACGTCCTCGTTAGTCAACACATCTGAGACGCGGACCCCACGACTGGACATGAGAAGCGTCGTAGGTCCGCGGAATTGTAAAAAGAGTCGGTCACCCCAGATTGTCCGACGTGTAGACGTGCGTAGCCTGTAGAGGATGTTTGCAATCGTCTTGTATGTGCTTGTTGTTCGCATCACCTGGAAGAACTTGATGCCCGAAAACCAAGTGGAGACTGAAGGGATCTGGAGGCGGAGAGACGAGCTCTTGAACCGGAACGGGAGGGGCGGGTTGCGGGACAGGGAGTAGGCCACCACGCTTGAGGGGTGGGCGATAAACTCTTCGCCCTCGGCGAGTGTCACCTCGTAAATTTGCCCCGGCGCTGATACGCTGACGAGTCCGCGGCCGGTGAGGTGCGTGCTTCCCCAATGCGCCAAGGAGAGGCCAGTCTGCAGGCGAGGGGAGACATTGAGGGTGTGTCCTGTCCATGCAAGGAGAGCATTCCGTTGTGCAATCATCCAATCCGTTGTGCCATCGAGATGGACAACAGCAAAGGTCGTGTTCGGGGACTTGGTTGATATTAAAGCCGTGATCGGTGTCGTAGATGTGATTCGTTGGTAGAGGAAAGGCACCCCGAATGGCGCACGGGTGAAGGGCGAGAGGACGGAGAGGGTAGATTGGGCCTAGCAAATATTAGTTGGTCAGTTGGAAGGCAAGGTTCCCACTTGGCCAAGACTTACATTTGCAGCCTGGCCAGCGACGGCAGTCAGAGTGCCTCGACGGGTGTATAATCGTTGAGATGCAGAGAGTGTGACTGAGAGTAAAGAGTATGGAGAACCGAGAACTTCGAACCGAGCATCTGATAATGCGAAGAAAAGTCAGCAGGTAATTCAAGACAGGTATAAATCGATATGGGACGATGGGACAGTGTTTTGCGCACCAGCTGTGTCTCGATTCAACCCCGCGGCGCTGAATGCATCCCCACCCCGGCCAGCTCCCGTACTCGGGGACGCGCTGATTTGAATGCCCCTGCACTGGTGATAGGCCGGTCTGAAGAGATGGCGAAGGGCGGCTGCCCGATGTAAATAGGGCAATTGGGCCCGCATGGCTAGGAGCAATAAGGCACCTGTTCCAGTGCGATTTGCCGGCGCGGCAAGTTCAAGTCGAATGCTATTATTGACAACAGCAGTTTTTATTTCCTTCAAAGAGCTTTAGCAAATCGGCGATCCATTTTCGCTTCTGCCAGAGAATCAGCCTCAGCAAGCCGTAGCCACAATTCTGACTAAGATTTTTTTTTCATCCCAACTTGTGGCTTTGCGGGAAATAGACCCCACCCACATCTTTGTTTATTGTTGCTGTGGAAACAACACAACCCTGACAATCCCTGCCAATTGCAACAACGATTGGCCAATAGACAACCATGTCCACAACGAACCCTGCTCTTTGAGCTTTGTGTATTCGAGAGAGAGATTCAACAAGATCTTGCAATCCAACGAAACCAAACCATCACACAATCGACGCGACAGTCTGCGAATCCATCCCCTCTCCTCTTTCCTCTCCTCGCGTCCCTCCCTTCCCCTCGATAACATCCTCTCGTCGTGGCTCCTCCACTCGTTTTGCTGCCATGTCGGTTCGCGTAGTTGCCCGTATCCGTCCCTTGCTGGACAAGGAACTTGACAAGGACATTATTGTGCGAGCTGATAGCGTCGAAGAGAGCCAACAGCCAACCATTGTCAAGATCCCAAGCCCGAAGAATCCTGCAGAGGAATTCTCTTTCGCGTTCAATAGCGTCTATGACCAGGCTACAACACAGGAGATGCTGTACACCGCAGAAGGTATGAAACGCGTGCCTCACCGCCAGGCCTCTATGAAGGAATTGGGATGATTTAATTCCATGTCCGCCCGTCCAATGAATGTTGACTCGCTAACTCATTTTCTTGTCATCTGGTCACAGTCGCCCCTCACATCAAATCGTTGTTTAATGGACTCGACGTCACCATCTTCGCATACGGTGTTACCGGGACTGGAAAAACACACACGATGCGGGGCGGACTCAAGCTAGCCGACCGAGGGGTGATTCCCCGGTTGCTGAGTGGCGTGTTCCGTCGAGGCAAGAAGATCATGAAGGACTCGAATGGCGAAACCACGGTGGACGTGGCATTATCCTACTATGAGATCTACAACGACAAGGTGTTTGATCTTCTCGAACCCCCCGAGAAGCGACAACCGGCTGGCCTCCCACTACGTGAGAAGGAGAACAAGACCTATGTCGTCGGCCTTACCGAACGCACATGTCGAGATCTCAAGGATTTCGAGCGTCTCTACATCGAGGCCAACCACAACCGAATTACGGCTGCTACCAAACTCAACGCTCACAGCAGTCGGAGTCACGCCATCCTGCGTGTCAAGCTCACCCAGACCACGGGCCAAATGATTCGCGAGAGCACCGCATCGGCCATCGATTTGGCCGGTTCCGAAGATAACCGCCGCACTGACAATGGCAAGGAGCGTTTGGTCGAGTCGGCGGCCATCAACAAGAGCTTGTTCGTGCTCAGCCAGTGCATTGATGCGATCTCGAGAGGCGATAAGCGCATTCCCTACCGGGAATCCAAGATGACGCGAATTCTGTCTTTAGGACAGAATAACGGCATCACCGTCATGATATTGAACCTCGCACCTCTGAAGAGTTACCACCTCGACACACTCAGCAGTCTCAACGTCAGCTCCCGAGCGAAGCGTATTGAAGTGCGGGAGATTGAAAACGAGGTGGTTTTTAAGCAGATGCCAAGAACCATGACGGCGTCCGCGGGTCTCGGGGCAGCCCAGCGCCAGCCCCTCCGCCCGCTCGCCAATGCCCACAACGTGCATTCGGGTGCCGCCGTAGCAGCCAAAGCAGTTGACCCGTCGAAGCCCGTCAAGGCCTTTAGCGTGTACGCTGACCGACTCAAGCAGCCATTGTCGACGCGTCCTATTTCTAGTGCCGCCCCAGTCCAGCGATCCCACTCGACGCACAAGCGCCCGTCAGACACCGACCTGTCATCTCGGCCGTCTAAAGTTGCCCGTCCAGCACTGTCCTCACGACCCGCGGCGGCGGCGTCAACCGAAAAGGTGTCTATTTCTGCAGCTGACATTGAGGCAATGGTGGAGAAGAAGGTCAGCGAGATCCTCGCATCGAGGGACGCGCAGAACCCACCTCAGGTGTCGGTCGAACAACCAGACATCAACGAGACGGTGAAGCGACGACTCGAGGCACTTGAGAGACGCATCGAGGATGAGGATCGCAAAGAGGACGGACGCTCCGACGGTCTGCGCTACCTTCTTGCCGCACGGCAACACAAGGAACGAGGCGAAGACGCCGCTGCGCTCCAAATGTACGAAATGGCACAGCCGTACTTCCCCGGCCAAGCCAAGCTTCAAGGCAAAATCGACCGGTTGCGCGCCAAGCTCGGACTCCCCGACTCGACAGAGATTGACGAGTTTGACTCACGGAAAGCCTCTGAAAAGAGAGCTGAAGACGAGTTCCTCCTCGAAGATGCCGAAGAGGACGACGAGAGTTTTGTCTATCGTCCCGCAAAGGCACGTGCTCGGAGACGGCGCAGAATCACGGTGGCGGAGGACGACGACGGTCCAGTGACGCCCCGTGCACAACGCCTTCTGGACATTGTCAATTCGCGAGATCTCGGACGCATCAAGAGTCTTCACGGCCTCGGATCCAAGAAGGCGCAAGATCTCGTGGATTACCTCAGTCTATTGGGATCCGAGGGCGATGATGCACGGATTGCTTCGTTGAACCAGTTGCGTTCTGTGCCTGGGATGGGCGGAAAGACTGTTGAGAGGGCGTATGAGAGCGTTGCTGTCGCGATATAGCGTTCTCCTTTACTTTTGATACTTTTTGAGGGGTGAAGGGGGTAGGTTGGCGTATCGTTTACTTTTTTTTGTTTTGTTTTTCCTTATTGGGTATTTGGATTTGTCTTTTTGGACGATGCATTGGTTTGGAGTTTTTTGTTTTTGTGTTTTTGGGGACACTCTTTGCGAGATGGGATTTCGCCGAGAGTGTCTTTGTTTGATACCTTGAGCGTGCGATTGTAGGGATATCTACGACAGTAATTAACCCGTGCGCGCTTTGATGATTTCTAACTTCTTGTTCTCTGTTGCCATACAAGTGTCCGGACCTCGTATTCTTCGAAATACACGATATCTTCAATAGTCGCACCCTCCTCCTCCTCCTCCACCACCACCAACCACTAGAGATGGTTTAGTGGATGCAGTTATTAGTGTCCGGCCAACTTCTTAGCGCTAACGGGAGAGCTAGGCCACTACTTTAGTGCGGAGACAGCAAGCTTGAAGCGTGTTCCTGAAGCTCCAATGCCCCCGTAACGCCCGAATGCGCTGCCGTCCAGTGCACCTTGGTGGAGGTTGTCTTCTCTCTCCGGTCAGCTGGAGTGGCGGAGTTCTTTTCATCTCTTAATTTGCACATCACATTCACATTTGGACACCGCCATTTTCTAAATCCATCCGGTCTGCTTCATTTCGTGCTACTAATACTATCCTGCCATCTTCCCCTCTTGCATGTTCTTTTCCAGGACATGACACAGAGTACTAACATGACAACACGACTACTAACAGGTGGCCAACATCGACGACAGAGCCGACTTCTCGCTCGAGGTAATGGTCAGATCGTAGTGCGCCTTGACCTGAATCCAACTCTTCGCATACGTGCAATAAAACGTGGAGAGGGGTGGCTTCCATGCATCCGGGCTCTTATCGCCCTTGGACTGGTTGACGTTGTCCGTCACTGCCCAAAGCTGAGGGCGCGTGATGTCGTTGGCGAAGGCTGTCCTCTGCGAAGTCGTCCAGCCCGATGCGCCAGACTAAGTTGAAAAACAAAACGACAAGTCAGGCATCCCTTTGAAATCATGGGGTGATTGAGTGCGGCCGGAATGGTCCATGAAGACTAGGGAAAGGGGATCGGGGGACTAGCAGGGAGGAAAGCAAAGGACCTACAATCCAGGCATTCTTCAGGGGCACCATGTGGTCAATATCGACATCCGAAGCCGCCGTCCATGTAGCCCCGTCATAAGGGCTGTACCAAGTGCCCGAGGTTGCTGCGCAGGCCGAGTTGGTAACGACTCCCGTACCATCACGTTGGAGGACGTACTCCCTGCCCCAAACAATCAACAATTGTGACAAATGGTGACCGAAATAGAGGGAGTGTTGGAGGAGTGTAAATACCTCGTGTTACAAGTGCCCGAGACGGTATTCCAATGGGGGAAGAGGTCACGATCGTAACCCGATCCGCTGAGGGGAGTGGCGACGGTAAGTCCCGAAAGGAGGGACGAAGCCGTAGACGCGGAGGGGATTCCAGGCTGTCTCTTGTCAGACCTCGTTTGTCAACAGGTCAGGTAAGGGGGAGGGGGACGCTCCACATACAGGAGCCGGTGCTGCCACGGACAAGCCGATGACGCAGAAGACGGTGGAAAGAACGGAGGTTTTCATTTTCAATCTTGCTTTCACTTGGCTGCCACTATGATGACTACAGTCGAGAAACTCACCCACAAAGTAGAAAGGAGTTCAGCCATCTTATATACTCCATGCGATACTCTCCTGTCCTCCTATTGCATCCTACCAACCATTGGCCCCCACCGCAATACGGAGTATATCCTTGGCAGTCGGGCCTCAAGCCGGATAGTTCTTCCTTTTGGGTGGTCTGGTCCGGACGTCAATCTTCCTACTAAGGGCGAAGCTCAAGAGAACAGTCGCATCTAGCTCGCACCTCCTTCCATGTTAGGAAATGAGCAACGCGCGCCTCTGCATGTCGAGCTTTAGTCCCACGAGATATCGAAGAGCCCGGCCAGCCCATTCCTTTTCCGTTCACCGTATCTCGACCAAGGGCCAAGATCAGCAGCACATATTGATATTCCCATTCCTCCGGCCCCCAAAATACCCCCACTCGGCTTTTCATACCTCCATAGTTTCCATGGCCCGAAGGTGATTTCTACACGTACTTGTAGATACAGTGGTTGGGGGTGGAGATATGTATATCGGAATACCAAACCCAATGAGGCAGGTTAGCCTGCTGGCGTCGCGGGGTAGATTGTTGATAAGATAACGTGGTGGAATGCGCCATCTTAACTGGCCAGGCCAGTCGGAGACCTTCATCCCCCAACATCGGAACTCGATGCCAGAAAAAATAAGTTGGAAACCTGGGAACGAATAGCTCCCTGTATTTTCTTAACGCAACCATTTAATCTTGGATTTCTTCATCATTTATGGATTACCGGAAGATTCCGTGACTATTAATAGTCGCGAGAATGCAACACATGCTACTCCGTAGAAACACCTCGGTGACGCAGATGGAACAACCAATTTTCTGCCCGAGGCCGGCGGTCTTTGATCCAATAAGGGGAATAGAGGCCACGACTTTCACAAAAGGTTTGTGAGTCTATATATGAAGTCGTGCCCGCCGGGCTATGCAGATCAGAGTGTCATCCTGTCCATTTCTGTGAATATCAATGGTGTCAGCCTCGCCTTCTGCTGGTTTCATACAACCTCTCACGTTCCTACCTCATCTTACCATCTTCTCCGAGCTCCCGGGCCCGCAAGAATATATCTGCTCATCGGCCTCCCGCTGCGAAGTACATGCGTATGACCTAGGGCACTTCGGTCAACCTGGAAGCTATCCCAGAACTTGACCAAATCAAGCTACAGTAATCTTCCGAATCCCAAGCTCGCTATCGTACATGTCGCAAGTTTGATCTCGGGAAGAAGAAACGTCAAAATGGTCTCCCGACATGTTTTTCATTTCTAATTGTTGAAGCTGGGTGTTCATATTTCTTTCGGCACCATTGTTTAACTCTAATAATTTGCAGGCAAAAGTCGCAGGCAGCACGTGGAGGACAAGTCGATAGATCAAGCCTTGCGAGCAGTGGTTGTGCAAGTGGTATTTTCGATCCCTCCCACAGAGATGGGCAGCATAGAGCCCTCGTCGAGCCCGTGCCCGTCAGTGGGTGTTATTGTACGGAGTATGCGAGTGGAAGACCTCAAACACAAAGACGGAGTCCGAGTGTACCGAGGGGGCATCCAGAAGAAGACCGGAGACAGCCAGAGAAAGGGGAGGGCTAAGATGGATCAAAATTGATCCTTTTGCTCCTTCGCTTTCTTTATTTTCTGGGGCACCTCTCAATTCAAGTAGAAACCTGGTCAGCCCTCGCCACACCAGCTTCTAACTGCTCTCTTACGGAGTATTGCGGAGTATTACAGAGCACATACTAGTATTCTATCGCAGCAGTCCCATTGTGCGCCAAGCACATTGCAAAGCCCAAGCAAGCCAATGATGATGGGTTCGCTTGACGATCTGTGACCGACTTTAGGGGGGGCTGGGGGCATTGGCAGAGGCTCGTTTAGCGCTCGAGGGAAGTCTTGTGCACTATTATCCGGTCCCTTGCAGTGGCTTTCCCCCTTCTGAAACCTGTGTTGAGAATACGATGTGGGCCTGGCGCTGGCGCACGTGCTGAATGACTGTTTGACTTGGCAAACAAAGCCGTTTTTTTTCATGATCTGGCGAGTAATTAATTACAAAGCACCAGAACACACGAGATCAATTGGCTTGGCGGGTAGCAGTCCTCATCGCACCTGGGTTGGTTTCACCATATCATCACTCAACCACTCGGGTGGAATGGCTAAACCATGCGACGGGATCGAATTTGAGGTAGCGAAACATAAAAGTCCAAGTAATAGACCGAACTGCAAGTACAGCAAGTACAAGTAGTATTAGTTTACATAACTACGGAGTACTTGTATGAGGTTTCAAAAATCCTTCCAGGCAGGAGGATGAAATTTCGTCTGCCTACTCCGTAATATCATCAACATTCATTGGTCGCCCAGGACGCCCATACCCCTCTTGTCACATCATACCAGGCGCTTTGTCCAAAAGAGGCAACGCGCCAGGGGAACTCTGTTCCAGAAGAACCTAATACCCAGGGAGGTTGGCAGGGAGGGTGACATGGAGAAAATGCTGGCTTCTGGATATGCTGATCAACAGAGGAAGTTCTTGCTGGCCGGGGATTTCACCCCTCAGCATCGCGGCTACAACCCTCTGCAAGGATCTGTGTAGGTAATAAACTACTCCTTATTACTCCGTTTACAAGTAAAGTTTACTCCGTAGACTGTTTAAGCTAAGAAGAGTAAGAATTGGCGGCAAGAGAAAGAAGATGCCACCATTCCCGGCCTATTATTTTCCCGCCCCTGGTATTACCTTGTAGTACAAGTAAACTAGTATTTGGTGGATTTGGTGGATTGGTGTATTTGTGTAGTTTATAGTACGGAGTACATAATCTAACTACTCCGTACGTACGGAGTAATAGTACAAGTACGTAAACTACAGAGTACTCCGTAGTACATATTCCCCTCCTTTCATACAAGTACTGACAAGGAAGGCGCTTACTCACAGTGGGCAGCTCCTCCTTTGAGCAGATTCATTAGCATCCTTCTAGAATGGGAGAAGAGAAGAAGAAGAAAAAAAATTACTATGAGAATTCATTTTGTGTTTCCTCTTTTCTTCTCTCGGCCTCCTCTAACGGCTCTGCAGATCGTCGTCGATTCCCCTCCCTCTACCGGGAAATCACTTCATAAGAATACACGTACTCCGTACGGGTCATCACTTATTTCCTGGTTCATGCCCACAGCCCCTGGCATGCACTTAGAGATGCTGGCCTGGCCAGCCCAGTGGTTTGTACAAGTAATTATGTACGGAGTACAACAAAGACGACTGACGAAACAGGCCTTGGCCAACGCCTTGGCAAGTGTGCCGTGCTGACCTTTTCCTAGGGAGTATTCTTTAGTCAGGAAACCAGCCATTCATCCGAACAGACTGCCAGCCATGCACACTCAAATAATACCAGATTCATGAGAGTCAGTTGTTTTCTTCAACCACCTCCGTCAAATAGCCCAGCGTCTCCTAGTCGTGGAAGTGGCACACATGACGACAAATCAAGCCTAGTCGCGACAGACGACGGCGGCCAAGCGCTCCATTCCAGAAACACACCTGCAGTTTGTCTCATTCCGGTTCAATTATTGCAACTCTGAGCAAACGAACAATTCGTGTCGTGCCGCATGGTCACCCAACAGCAACAGAGGACAGGGGACCGGAAAAGTGTGGTTCGTGTACCAAATGAAAACAGAAAATTCCAACGCCAAGGATGCACTATTCAAGCAGTCTTGTATGCACTGGTCCAGTGAATAATCACATCTACGGACTAATAGGAAAGTCGATTTACGCCTAATCAACAAATACTGGCAGAACCATTCTTACGATGCGCCGAGCCTTTGATCTCACACACGACTGCATCCGACGCATCCCACGATATTGGGCAAATTCAGGATGGATACGCAAATTGACCGGTGCACTAAAAATTAACCTATTTTGAGCTAAAAGGACCTCTCAACCCTACCCGCCGTTAATTTGCTGCCGTGTACTCGGTACGGAGTAGTACTCTGTATTTGTTTTCCCGCTCTCGGTTTGGCAAGCCAACTTCTCATTTCGGATTGTCTGTCCACCACCAGATTTGTCTCCCTGCATGGGTCCTCACCAAGATCCCACTATCCCCCCCTTTTCTATGGAGCCAGCCCCAACCAGAATACTCCGTACCGGGTGTAAACTATTAAACTACAATAAGCAGGTACCCCGTATTATGGGGGCCAGGGGAATTGGACTGTTCGGCTCTGTGATGTTTACTTACTGACTAGGCCCGAATCGTGGTATTAGTACTTGTATTTCTCTCCACACCAACCCATGCGCCTTCGGGAGTGCCATGAAGCAAGACTAGTTTAAAGAGGGAGCACACCCTTCCTTGTCTTGCCCTCCTCCCTCCGCTTCCCTCGTTACATCTTAGCTGCTATCCGATTTTCCGTCAGTGACGTGTTTTCTTCTTTCTTTTGAAATTTCTCCATTTTGTCCTTTGGACGTCCACTCCTTGACTTGCACAACCAACAGCAACAATGATTGCCAGAAACCTCGCAGCTTTCGCTGCCCTCTTCTCCGCCACTCTCGTGGCTGGACAGACCAAGTCCGCCTGTGACCCCACTGCCGGCGATGGTAAGTTGTGGCCCCTAATTCAGGGCCTAGTATCGAGTCCTCTCCTAACCATTTCCCCCTTTCCTCAATAGTCTGCCCTCCCAACAAGGCGTTCGGTATTGAGGGTTGTAAGAACACCGTCAACGAATTCGATTTCACCTCGGTCCCTGGAGGCTCCGAAGGCTGGCGGAAGGACACACGCTTTAACGATTGGTGGATCCCCGATGGCGGTGTTATCGGCCAGAACGGCACTCTGTCCACCACGTCGGACGGCGGCATGGTCCTCAGCATCACCAAGCCCGAGCAGGCACCCCTCGTCAAGAGCTCGCACTACCTCTTTTTCGGCAAGGTCGAAGTCACCATGAAGGCCACCCCCGGTGTTGGCATCATCACATCCATTGTGCTGGAGTCGGACGACCGCGACGAGATCGACTGGGAGTGGATTGGTGGCGTTACCAACAAGGTCCAGACCAACTTCTTCTCCAAAGGCATCAACGAGTTTACCCGCGGCCGAACCCACGACGTTGCCTTCAACGCCATGGAGGAGTTCCACACCTACGGTGTCGAGTGGACCCCCGAGTTCATCGCCTTCACCATCGATGGCATCGAAGTCCGCCGCGCCACCCTCGACGAAGCTGAGGGCGGTGCCAAGTGGCCCCAGACCCCTTGCATGTTGAAGCTTGGTACCTGGGTTGCCGGCAAGGACACCCTGCCCCAGGGCACCATCGACTGGGCTGGCGGTCTCGCCAACTTCGACGAGGCTCCCTTCGTCGGCGCCTACAAATCGGTCAAGATCACGGATTACTGCGGTGGAAAGTCCAAGGCCGCCGAGTACGTTTACGGCGACACCTCGGGAAGCCAGGACTCGATTGTCGTCCGCGAGAAGCTCAGCTCTGGACAGTCGAACCTCGGTCAGGTCTCGCCCGATGTCAGTGGAAACTCGACCACCAGCGCCTCCAGCACCGCCCAGCCCACCACCACCTCCTCCTCCAACTCGACCCTCACCACTCTCACCTCCACCACCGCCCCGGCCAGCAGCACGACCTCTTCGACGGCCGATGAGGAAGATGACGATGAGGCCACCCAGACCGAGAGCACCACTGGTGCCGTCACCAGCCAGACTAACGCTCCCAGCGCCGGCACCATGACCACCTTCTCGTCTGCCCTCGCGGGATTCGCCCTCCTCGGCTACATGCTCCTATAAATTTGCTTTCTTGCGACGATTTAATACAGAACAGTTAGGACAGGGTGCCAAGTGCATTTGAAATTTCATTATGTGTTTAATTATTCCCATCACATGGAAATCGAATCTGGGCGTGAAATTGGTTTGAAGAGCGAAAAAAAGAAAAAGAGAGAGGGGGTATGATTCTTTCTCGAACTAGGAGAAGATTTGGGGGTTACGGGTAATTTGGTGTTTGAACGAGACAATTTCTTCTACCCCTCACACCAGGGCTGCAACTATTCTATGACGGGAACGAGAGATGTCCGAGTTGCTATTTTGAGAATAAGATACCACAACAAGCAAGCAAATTTTTCTTATTGTTTCCATTCCGTCTCTCTCAATCGCATGGACCAAAATTGCCTTCTGTGTTAAACAAGCCAATTCTCTGCACCTAGCCTTTTCTCCCTGTCCTATCTTGTTTTTATTTGTACGTCTATTTATCATCATCTAGGGTTCTAGAAATTTACTCCTTTCTGAGCCCCCCAACCCTAACCCGTATTGCTCCATCTCGGGCAAGTGCAATGTCGGCCATTTGGATTGGACAACGTTCCTGTAATGAAATCACTGTTAAATTGCGGTCCACAGTTTTTGCTATCCCTTCCTGATAGTCTTGAGGGGCTTTCTTTTCTAGTGATAGGTTGATATTATCTATTGTTTTTCTGGATTCAATTTTTAACAAAAAAATTTGGTAGAGTTATTTTCCCCTGATTGAATAGAGCCAAGCCCTGGTAATCATATTGTGTACAAATATGGAAACTGATTTCCATATTTTACTTCTAAACCTGTTCTGATGTTTTGAACAATTTTTTGATGGTTTTGTTCTGTCTAATTCCGTTGCCGACGGACCCAAATACATGTAGATGCTTTGACGAAAAGAAAAAAAATATTCCTCAAACGGAAAAGGTGGATTCTTGTGACAAATGACTTGGATATTTACAATTTTTTTTGTGTTGATTATTTACCACTTCTTCAACTTCAACATGCTGCCCTCCTGGTCGAGAGCGCGGTGCATGTCGAAGCTCTGCCACAAGAGGTGCGGCTCGTGGCCCCAGCCACGCTTCATGCACTCGAACTCGGCCTTGTCGAGGTAGGAGGTGAGGAGAGGGCGGTAGAGGGGATGGGCGCACTTTTCGACAATGACGCGGGAGCGCTCGCGGGGGGCGAGGCCGCGGACGTCGGCGAGACCCCACTCGGTGACGACGACGTCAAGGTCGTGCTCCGTCTGGTCGACGTGGGTGCACATGGGGACGATGCAGCTGACGCCGTGGGGGTCCGTCTTGGTGGGGCGGGTGCTGGGGGTGTGCATGATGGAGTACTTTGCGCTGCGGAGGAAGTCGGCGGAGCCGCCGAGGCCGTTGAGCATGCGGGAGCCCATGACGCAGGTGCTGTTGGCGTGGGCGTAGAGGTCGACTTCGACGGGGGTGTTCATGCCAATGACGCCGAGGCGGCGGATGATTTCGGGGGCGTTGGAGACTTGCTGAGAGCGGAGGAGGAGCTTGTCCTGGTAGAGCTCCCAGTCGGCGTAGAAGCGCTTGAAGACGTCGGGCGAGAAGCGGATGCTGGTGGCGGTGGCGAAGTCGAGGTGGCCGGATTCAAAGAGGTCGAGGAAGGTGTCCTGGATGACTTCGGTCCAGACCTTGAGGTGGCGGAAGTTTGTGTCTTGGAGACCGCCAATAATTGCGTTGGCGACATTCCCGATACCACTCTGGAGAGGGAGGAGCGAGGGCGGGAGACGGCCGCGAGCCACCTCGTGCTCGAGAAACTCGATGAGGTGGCCGGCGATAGCACGTGAGGTCTCATCGGCGGGGGCCGAGGGGCTGGTAGCATCAGGGTAGTCGGATTCGAGGATGCCGACAACCTTTTCCGGGTCGAGGGGAATGGATGTGGTTCCAATGCGGTCCTCGACCGACGTGATGAGGTAGGGCTTACGGCGGGGAGGGAGGTCCGTCATGGTGATGTCGTGGAGGCCATCGAAGGAAGGAATGGAGGTGTTGACTTCGATGATGATCTGGAACAGCTGTTAGTCGACAATACGCGCTTTGGGGGGTGGAACAAGAAACAACTTCGTTTCAAGCTGCCTTGGGAGGAAATAAAGAGAGTGAACGGACCTTGTCGGCGAGTTGGATGAGTTCGGGCGTGGCACCGACCGAGGCACCGGGGACGATACTACCATCCTCCTTGATTTCGGTGGCTTCGACGATAACCACATCGAGCTTGTTGCTCGGTCGGTCCTTGGTGTAGAATCCCTATTGACCCATATTAGCAACGCAATTCGTTGGGATCGATGACGGTCTGTCTCGGAGTGACAAAGAGTCCCATAAGGAGGAGAAAAGGACCACGTCAGGGGGAAAAATGGACAAACCGTACATAGACGAGATCGGAGGGGAACATGGACAAGTGCTTGTCGAAGAAATTGATGCGGCCCGCATTGATGCCCTTGGCAATGGACTTGCCAACCTGGTGGGGGCTTCGTCGTTCGATCATGTCGAGCTCGGCCCAGCGGTTCTCCGTCTCAGCACCAGAGGAGGCGCCGACGAAAAGCGAATATCGGAGCTTGCCCTGTAGGTTGTTCTTTTCGACATGGTCGGCCAAGAAGGTGGGCATTTTCCTGGAAAGAGGGTGAAGAAGTTGATTGTTAGGATCGTCATGTGAAATTTTGAAGGAGGGGCGGCGTTGACGTCATTGCTGCAGCTCTATCGCGAGCTGGTCAACAGCCCTTTCCCATTGCCTTTACACGCTGTGACTTGAGGCCAATTGGGGAGGGAAAGAAGCAAGAGACTCACTTGGGATATCCAACACCGGTGAATCCGGACCAGCCGATGTAGGCGCCGTTGGGAAAGTGCTGCAAGAGATCCTCAGGATGGGCCATTTTGGCGAGCATCGACGCCCGATGCACACGCGACCTGAGGGCCGCGGACACAACAGGACCCGACATGGTTGAGATGGATTTGTGTAGTTTCTCCTCTCTTTCTGCCCTCCAAACAGAGTATTGTGGTGAGTTTCTTTTGATTTTGGTGGGTGGTGTAATTGAATTGGCGACGCTGTGGCGCAAAGGTTGGTGGATTGGAGGGGCTAAGAAGTTATACTGAAATTCACGGGTTCTGGTCGGTAACGTAGGCGGGTGAGCGGAGCTCGGAATTTGGACTGGACAGACTTGGAGCTGCCAGTTGAAGACGAGTCGAGAAGCTAATACTCTGTAAGGGAAAGGTGGGTTGGTGGGGTTGAGAACTGGGGGGCAAAATGGGGGCCAGCTTCTCTTAGGAAAGGAAGCCGCCAGGAAAAGAAACCACGCACGGCGCAAGAGATCAAGGAAAGAGCACTGGAGAGGAACTGGAAAGACGAAAAAGGGAAGCTAGGAAAAAGAGGAGAGAATTCCAATTGAGGGACTCAATTGCTTAAATACAGACCAGGCCAATTCAAACCTAATGACCCCCCTCGTGCCCTCAGGTGATCTTTCTGATCAGCCTTGAAATCCCAACTGTATGAAACCTCCCAATTGAGTCTAGCTTGTCTGTTCTTCCCGCCGAGTGGAGTCGCCGCTTTTGCGCAAGACCAGGAAAAGGAAAAGGAAACAGAACCAAATGTATGGATTCCCTTGCTTTCCGCATCACAGAGAGCTGCATTGCAGCTGCATCGCGTTGCGTACTGATGACATGGGCCTAGAGTCTGGAGTGTAAAGTCACCAGGGCAGCATATAACAGCCGTCTCTGTCAACAAAGTCGACGGTCGACTTTCTCACATCAATGGATACCATACGGGGAGTATGGGGGGGTACACCATCCAAACCGAATAAATCTGAGTCCAAATGGTGCACTGCATCCAAGGGTTCCAGATCCAAATGCAACCCCCCCAAGCGCCACATCTGCAGCTCTAGACTCTCGGGAACAGCCAATTGCACCAATCTTAACCACATGCTTCTAAATGATGGTTGTTCAAGTACTCCGTAGTGCAACTCTTGATGGCGGCGTACTCCGGTCCCCGCTCTTGAAACGATCCATGTTTTTGGGCCGACTTTGCTCCTACAGAAGTGGTCTGACGGGGCTTATGACAGGAAAACAACAGCCCCACGTGGGGATGAAATTGATGACGCCCGCACGAAGTGGCAATGACAACGAGACAGGGCCAATAGTAGATGCAAAGAGAGTAATTCTGACCACGAGAACCTCACAGGTTTGGTTTCGAGAGTCGTGACGAGGGACAAAGTGACGAGATGCGTAAAATTAGTCGTTCAAGATATGTCGTATCATCAGCTACCGACATCCAAGCACAGGCGTCAAATCCTCCGAAAAATTCCACATTGTTCGCGCCAACCCTTCTTCTTCCAGTCATTTGCCTCCAACGGAAACAAGCCGACGGTTTCAGAAATGGCCATGTCGTGCGCAAAGATGAACAAAACATTGTCCTGCGACTCTCTCGGTCAACCTGGCTCCCAAACTCAACTCCCTACCGAAATTCAAAGCTTCTCTACATCACAGAGGAGAAAAAGAACATTAGTATGAGCTTCAGACGGGTCGAGTCAACATGAACAAGGCTGCGCCAACACACAGCTCCCCGCAGCAATGGAATGGAAAATAGACTGCAAGGACGGATAGCGAACGTGGAGCGAAGAGGTAGATGGCAGAGACCCTGACATGAGTGCCGACGATTGATCCCTATGCGAGCCTCCGAGGGACCTTGGTAACTGCTGAGCAGAATGTGCAAGTCATGGTTCGAAGCGGACTGAATTGGATGTTCAAAGTATTTCTGTCTTTTATGTAGGTTAAAAAGACGGATTGGATCTTTTTCATTTTCTCATTTATCGCTAAATTGGCCGTCAGACGAAAGGCTGGGAGATTGCATCACTCTAGCCTCTCGTAAGCAGCATGTTGGAACGAAAGCTAAAAACAGGACAAAAACAACGCTGACACCACTTTTTCCCATCTTTTGAGTCGGGTTGGAGCCCGGGAGAAACCGAAAAAAATTGAAAACCAGGAACACATGCCTTCCCTGTCTCTCTCTCTTCTTTCACTTCTATTCATTGAGTTCATCGAATACTTGTCCCTACCAATACGATGGCCGCAGTCCAGCAAAGGTCGCCATGGCGCTAGCATCTGTTTCTTCTCGGCGCTTTTGACCGGTGAGCTAGGTGAAGGAATGTTAGTAACGTAAACACGGACTAGAGATTCAAGTAGCTGGCTGGGGTGGGAGGGGTAGGGAGGGGGGAAGGGGGCATGCATTGTAGGAAAAAGAAAGGAGTGGAGTGTGGGTGGAACGAGGAAATAAACAAACCTCCAACTGCACCGCCTTATGGATATAAACAAGCCAGTCCACATAGCTCTGTGCCTCATTGTTGCGGTCTTCGACTAGCAGCCGAGCAAAGTCAAACTCAGCCCCGTCAATCCCTTGCCGGGCAACCTGGATCGTCATGGCCTTGGAGCCCCGTGTCGTCTTGAGGAATTCGATAATGTTGCGTACTTGGGCGTTGAGGTGCGTCTCGAGCACTGGAAGGGAGGACATGTAGGGGTCGAGGCTTTGCAGGCTCGTCTTCTCCTCACCAAGCAGGTCGGCCAAGAGGTTTGGTGACGTCTGTCCGTGGAACCAGAGCAGGCACTGCTGACCGTTGTCTACCAGGTAGACACCGCCTGGCTCAACACGCGAGAACGAAGCCCGCAGCGTAGGTGGCATCTTGAGATGACCCGTCTGGGCATCGGGGAACCCCTCTTCCGGTTGGAGGTTGTGTAAGGCGAGTATGCGAGGGTAGAGGTAAAGACTGAGTTCGAGCGCACCCATGCTACGTACCATCCGGAGCTCGTGAACACGTCGGTCCGATGTCTCGTTGCCTCCCTTGTAAGCCCGGCTCTTGATGAGGCCGAGCATATACATGCAAAGTTCCTTGAGTCGATCGGGCATCACCAGTTGGCCTGGCGGATGTGCTTGTGACACGTAGTTCTTGCGATAGCTCGCGAGAATCTCGATGGTGCGCTCCGTTAGCTGGTTCCGAATGTCCTTAAGGTTGCTGGATGTCGTCGTCAGCTTTGTCGCCGCTTCCTTGGCCAGGATTGAATACACCGCGTCCTGGTCCGCCGACTTCCAGCACTCCCTAGGGCTGTCAGTCACCGCAGCAATGACGTTGGTGCACCGGACTCGTCGTTGGCCAGTGGCTGTCGTGTAGAGCAGAGCCGACTGGAAGTGGCAGTCGAGCTTGGAGTCAAGTTTGCCGTCGTATGTGAAGCCCACGGCAATGGCTTTATCGGCATCTATCACGCCAATCTCAAGATCCGCACCAAACGTATGCTGGACAAAGTTCCCGTGGTATGCAGCAACTTGAAGACCAGTCGAACATCGCACCTTTAGTAGGGCTTGGTAGCCCGTCTCACGTGTCACCGCATGCTTAATTTCGATGGCAAGTTTCTCGTTGTCTCGAGGAGTGATGAAGTTTGGATAGTAGTACGTCTCACCACCAGTCATGCACGCAACGTGGCCTGGATTCATCAACAAAGTTAGTTATCCATCTTCCCGAGGTGTGGGCAGAAGAGTCTGAGAGACTGGGGTGGAGATAAAGGCAAAAAGCTCTGCGCCTCTGGGAATCTTACCAATGGTTGCAATGTCCATGTAGCCACCGGCAGGGGCGGCAAGGAAAAAGTCGACACCAATGCCAGAGGCGGTCATTTTCTCGGCAATCTTTTTCCAAGCCGGGTGTTCTGTGGTGTAAAGCTTTTTATCTAATTCTCCTCCACGGTGGTTGCCATCATCCCGCATGAAGAGACGACCCATGCCCCAGGTGGGAAGAGCAGAGAGCGAACAGACAACCTTGCCACCCGTCGCTTCAAGCGCAGCGACAGCCGAGGTTAGTGCTGATAGCAGGGCCGGCTCAGGGTTCTTGATGGTCGAAAACATAGACGGTAGACGCGTGAGAAGTGACTTGATGATAGACCTAGTACCCAGAGTTAGCATTGGAATCGTGAACAATGGATAAATCAGGCCTGAGGCGTGTTCTTCGCATACTTTGACTCTACAGGATCGACGAATAGGCCCGAGCTTATAGGGACGAACGGGTCCTCGATGTCGGGCATGATGATCATTTGTGCCTGTTCAAGGCTGGGCTAATTTCGGGCAGTTAGTAATAACGACAGCTTGGGAAGAAGGAAATACTATGAGCGACGAAATTGCCTACATGGACGTTGTAAAAGTGAATATCGCGGTCGAATGTCACAAATCCAACTTTAGCACCTTCAGGTAGGGGCGACTTGGCCTCTCCATCCTCATCCGTAGCATCGGGGCCATAGAGCGTGGCAAGGATTCCCTCGCAGAAGGCCTCTAGGTATCCCTTGTTGACAGCCTCCTGCGTGACGTCAATGACAAAGAGCCATCGGAGGCCAACAGGTTCTTTGGTGTAGTACTCCTTCGGCACCACAAACTCGACCGTGCCCCGTGTCAGTTCTGCCCGCTGGTCTCGGTCGACCCGCACACCCTGAGGTGATGTTGGAGAAAAGTATTCTGACGGTGTCTCGTTCGGGTGGGTGCAGAGATTGCAGACGAACTTGTTTCCACCAGACCGGAACATCATGAACGGGTTGATATAAGCACGGCAACGGCGGCATCGTGGAGGACCGGACTCGCCAAAATCGAGTACGGGAATGGGCAATTCGCCTTCTTGGAGGGGCGCGAGCGGCTGGAGAAGCAAGCCAAGGGGAAGGGCGGTGTTCGTGAGGCCATCACCAGTGGCCGGGAGGGTATTAAGGGTGAGACGAGCGAACTTCGGGGACGCGTTGCCTTGGTCGAAGGCGACAAAGGACACGGTGGCCGGCGGGGGCACCTGCCGATCAAATGTAGGGTAGACATTTCCGAGGAAATGTGGCTGCACTGCATCTCTCGACACTGGCACGCTGGGAAGGTCATCGGACGAAACGGTCGTCTGGCCGCCAGCGGAGACGAATGTTGGGGCAGCGGACGGGTCTAATGGTATATCTCGCGCAGCGAATTCAGCGGGGGAAACTGGGACGGGGCTGAAGGCTGGGTTGGCGGGTGCTGGGAACTGGTTTGCGAGGCCTGGCTGCACAAACTGTCCTTGGGGTAGGCCAGGCGTGCTGTTCGGATCGGCGTTGAGGAACGTTGGGCCAGGACCAACAGGTGGAATACCACCAGCGTTGAAAGGTTGGGTTGTGCTGGCTGGTGCGTCAACGTTGTGATAGGCGTGTCGGTCCTTCTTCTTCTTCCTTATTGTTCCATGACCATCACCGGCTGGTTGAACTAACGACATGGCGCCCATCTGAGCGGCCAACGTGTCGCCAGGGGGTCCCATTGGTGGTGGAGGAGCTCCGTATCCTTGGCCACCATATTGTTGTTGCTGCGGCTGCCCGCCATACGGCACGCCATTGTTGCCGTAGGGGTTTCCCTGCTGGTACTGTTGCGAGGCTATGGGAGGGTTGAACTGCGGGGCTGCTGGCTGGCTGTTCCGGGAAGGGTCATTAGGGTCGAGCTGTTCCCCCTGGCCCAGCGTGTGATACATCGAATGGTCTGCCATTCTGCGGTTGTAGAAGCACCTCGGCGGGAGCTTTTTGCTACTCTGGAATGGCCCCGTGGATTGACTACTCGAGTTGGTAAGGGAAGGGACGGGGGAACTGCGTCGGAGAGATGTGACGTGCGGTCGGGTTGGATCGGGGGCACACAGGTATTTCCACACCTTTGTCCATGAATAATGAAGTCTGGAGGGGGGTAATTGCTGTGGACTGGGAAAAAGCAGTGACAGATGTCAACTTTGGATTTCTTGCTGACTAAGATTTTACCCCTGGCTAACTGCCCCACTGGCGCTCAAATGATCTTTGACTCTGCCAAGTGTACTCTGTAAGCTCTCTTTCTCATCCTGATCAGTCAATCGCAATTTAGGTGCTTATATATTGACTTTCTGTACGCAAATATATCCGGAATCAAGGTGATCTTGCCTTCATCACCATCACGAGTCTTCAAGGGTAGATTCAGGGTTTTTTTCTTGCTTTGTGCAGGGAAAATGTCGCTTTCCAGACAATACTCCGTACATTAAAATGGTCATGTTACATAACTTTCCCATGGGAATTAAAGGCCAACAACATCCAAACAAAATGGGTTTAAATGTGGAAGACGCCAATGGAAGCCGTAGAAAAGATCAGCGCACCAAGAACAACACCAGCAAGTCCTCCCCTCAAGCCCGCCGCCCCATTCCCCTCGTCATTCTTATTGTCCTCTTTATTCGAACCACCCCCATTCTTCGAATCATCAGGCTTGGCACCGCCACTAGCCACAACTGAAGCCTGGGCTTCAGTAGGCACATCGACTGATCCTGTGGCCGTAGCCGTGGCAGTCTGGTTTGCATTGCAGAAGACGTCTTGCCAGGGCGCACCATTCTGGAATAGACAGTCGGTGAGGTCCTGCACGTTTTGACCTTGGGCGAGACAGTATAGGCCGCAGTTATCGTAGTAGCTGACGACATCGGCGTCTTTGCAGCATTTCTTCATAATTTCTGTGTTGTTGTTTGCGAAGGGCATGGCGCAGTGGATGTCGGTGACGGGGGTTTGGTAGATATTGGGGCATCCGGATGGGACGCCGGTGGCTGCCGAAGTGACGGACGTCATTTTGGGCTAGTTTGTGGGGGGTGTGGCTTTGCCTTGCTTTTCTGTGGATTTTCTTCAATCGTTTCTTTTCGTGTAGGTATGAGCCGGTCGGTTCGTGAGGTTTTGTTTTTGTGATCGAGTAGGGAAATGGAGAGAGATCTGGAAAGGGGAGACAAACGAAATATTTCAAACGGGGGACGGGGAGGTTATTGTTTTTGTGAAAAACATTTGGTGGCAAAAGGAATGGCTTGACAGTTGACAGCCACAGCCCACCCGACAACACATTGCTCAGGGTAATACGAGCGGTGCATAGTTTACAAGCACGGAGTATAATTAGCAACGCGCTTTCCCGCTTGGCACCCTCAGCTCTCGTGTTGATCTGTCGTATTCAAGCTATGTAATACTACTCCGGAGCTTCTCTAAGCATGGTGGGGCAACGCTGCGACTGCAACACAGCCCAAAAGAACCCTGCAGACCTACACTGACGTACGGAGTATTAATAGTCTTCGTTTCTTTTTCCGAGAAAAAAAAAGGGCACGAACCCCCCCCCCCAACAAAAAAAAAAAAAAAACAGAAAAAAAAACAGAAAAAGTGTAACGACCAAGTATATTCACTATCTAATTCTTTATAATCGCAGTGTCAATAGCTCTCCTTTCGCATGATATTTCGCTCTTTCATTCCTTCGTCGCAAGAGCCGTCTTAATCTCCTCAAATGCCTTCAAAATCTCGTCCTTCTTTCCCTGCGAGTCCCAGTGCGCAAGACTCTCCGCGCCCAGAACACCTGCAGTGGCAGACATCACACTACCCTCAGCAAAGGGGAGCAGGACCTTGGTTTCAGCAATCTTCATCTTGATGACAAGCCCGAGACTCTTCGCAAGCTGCGCATTCGCTTCACCGCCGCCCTTGACACCATAGCTAACAATGACGGCGGGTTTACCGCTCAACTCATTGAACAGGTAGTCAATGGCATTCTTAGTCCCGCCGGGAAGCCCAGCGTTGTATTCAGGAACGACAAAAATATAGCCCTGGAACGCAGCGATGGCGGCACTCCACTTTTTAGAATGTTCCTTGGTGAACTGGGCGTGGGCCGGTACAGCAGCAGGCATGACAGGTTCGTCGAAGACAGGCAGGTTGAAATCGCGGATGTCAACAGTCTCAATCGTCAGATCATCGGAAGGCCGGGCCTTTAGCACGTTGTGCACCCAGGAGGCAACATCGGGGCCGATCCGCGGGGTTCGGGTGCTGCCGATGATGAGGGCGACCTTGGACATTTGGTGAGTGTGTGCGGGGTTGCCTGAAGGGGGAGCTGTGTTTCCAGACTTTCTAAGGAGCGTTCTAGTTTAAGGAGTCGTGAGGGATCAGCAAACTACTCCGTATTACAGAACGCGAAGTGGGCTAATGATCCAGTGCGGAGCAATGCGCCACTCTGAAATCAGGGGACCGACCTTTAATTCGAAGTGTGTGTGTGTACGGAGTATGGAGTAATTGGGACTTCCTCTCTTTTTTCTGGGTCTCTGCCAGGATCCAACTACTACGTGCAGAAGGGTGCGGCAGGCAGATAGATACTTAGATCACGACAGGCAGTTGCTGCGAGGGCTCTTCGATAGTTCAGTGTTGGTATTCCTTGGCGTGGTGCGCTCCGCTCGGGTCGCTGCCACTCTTCAATCCTCAACTAAACTACCAAAAAGTAAAATACACAAACTTATCGCTGGCCCCCATTCCTTTCCTTGGGCGAGGGGGCGGCGCCCCTCGCCCTCTTATACCTTTGCGCCTTGCTAGCGCTGCGAGGGTTATGTGGCCAGGCCCATTACTCCCTAGTGAGATTATGACGTCCCATACCCCCCACTTCTGGTGCATCCCTTATCCAACAATCCTCACAGTCTCGTAGAAGGGAAGGGAAAAGTCTGTCCAAAATATTATATATCCCATCGTGTAATGTTCAGCCTTGGACTTCATCCCCGCTAGGCCGCTAGGGTACTCTTTCGATCGAGAATGCGAGAGAGAATGATGGGTGAGGATTACTGTAGCTTAGAAATCATTGCTAATGCTGGGCGGAATTCGGAGATGCCCCCCCGCCCGCTGAATACGGAGTTAAGAGACGAGAGGCGGGGTTGTGCATGTATGCGAAGTCCGAGAAAGTTCTCTCTTCCACAACATCACCACATCACAAATGGCGCAGTATATCAACCAGAAATGAGGCTATTTTTATGATTTTAATAACTATATACCAATAACTAACTATTTTATTCAGCTACACCAAAGATCATTTGAATAATGTTATTAACGGCGTCCAAGCAGGGGTCTCTCTTCGACGTGCCTCAACGCGTTAGGGGATACCCTATACGATTTTGCAGAACCGACTACATGGCGCACAACCCTGGAACCTGGCCCTTGAACTCATGCAAGAGCTCTCAAAAGTCTAAGAGGATCACCTAGTTAACTGGATTATCATACAGGGTGCTGTTAACCTCCCTCCAACACACTCACAAGTCAAGCTCTTCGCAAGCCGTATTCTGCAGGCCTTAAATAACACATCTCAAATCGGAAAACACTGGATGGAAGGACTTTTACGCCGGAATCCAAGCGTTAAGACCAAAAGAGGCAAGGCCCTTGACTCTCAACGCATTAATGGCGCAACAACTAAACATATTAAGGCGTTTTTATACCCTTCTACAGATCCCAGAGATCTATAATATTAAGCAAGCAAATCGTCATATAGATAAAACTGGTATTATAGAGGGTATAGGATTGAACAGTGAGTACGCAAGCAGAATCCTGCGCCTCTATATATATATCGAGGGCATGCCCCCTCCAGGATGAAGGGAGGATAATCCTCCGGAGAATCGAACAACACCCCTTTTGCAATCTTTTTCCAATACATCACTTCTTGTCATTTTACGTGAACCTTCTAGCCACTTGACCTTTCCTTATATTCATCTATGAGTCTCTAGGCTTTTATATTGCAGCCATTTCTGGAGTGTATTGTCCCGATCGGTAGGGAGGCCTTTGATAGGAATGCCAATGGCGAAGTCTAGCTGGGTAAAGAAGGCAAGATGACAGAAGAGAAAAAGAGAGGCTAAAAACCTTTTCGGAGCTTTTACATGACAGTTACCAAGCTTCTGGCTGAGGTGCTTTGGTGCTGTGTTGAGGAGACTGGAGTGATGCGATGCATTTCTACTCCAGCTCAATAGGAACCAAAAAGGTCGCTTATGACGATCCAAATTTGGTTCAATTGAAAGCCACACTTTCAAGTTTCAAGCTTGTGTTAATTGTGTGTGAAAAGCTTCTCATTTTTGTATGCGTTATTACTGGCAGAAGTGGTGCTGTAGGAGGACTGGTGTATGATCGGTTTGAGGGGGGGGTGTTCGGTACGTGGGTAGTTCCACTTACACCAAATCAAGCAATCTTGGCCCGAAGCGACCCGCTCAAATGGTCCGAATGCGAATGCCCGCTCACACCAATGCTAACTCGGCCGAAAAGATCGAAACAAGAGGATGCCAGATTGTCTTGTGTCCCTTCCTTTTCCTCGCTTCCTGAGGAGATTAACGATTAGACCGCCCGCATTCGTTCCCGAGTCTAACGAGCAGACGAGCTGTCAAGTAAACTAAACTAATATTTTGCCTCACACTAGACTGGCTTTGGAAGAAGGCGAGATGGGGGGGGGGGCGGGCTGCTTACCCCTGAAAAGCTCCATTTGTCTTCATTCGCCTTCGTACTCCGTAAATACGGAGTAGTAGTTTATATGCCCTGACCTGACGGCGGGTCAGGTCCACCAGCTGACTGCTAAGGCGTGTGGTGTGTTTGAGACTACGGTGACAATTTGCTAATCATGGCCCGGGAGGAATACGGAATAGTTCAGGCAGACCATGTGGCACCAACTTGGACTCAGGATTTCCACCATTTTGTTTCTTTTCTTCTTTTGTATTTTTCTGACTTGAAAATTGTACTCCTGCCACGAAGTGTTCGTTTTCCTACGTAGAGGATATACTAGGGATTCACCAAGGCTTCAGGGTGTCTAATCGAAGCAAGACGAAGCTAGAAGGAGCTTGCCGCTCCTTTAGCCCCCTTGTTCCCTTGTCTTCGCCGTCTGTTACCAGGCACTGGACCTTTCCTAGGCCAACAGTATGGCCTGGCACCCGCCATTATCATGGTGGGTTGTCGTGTCTTTGATTGCGCTCTCGAGAGCTCAAGGCACTACTGAGTTATTTGCAAAGCTACCCCAATGTGCCGTGAGTGTATGCAACTCTCTGACCACTCTGATGTGTCTAAAAGAATGTCTCCTCCAAGACTAAGCTTTCTCCGGGCTATTATTGAGATAATGGCAGTATCATTAGTGTGCTGACCATCCGCGACATCTAGCAACCATGCGCCGTGAGCACATTACAATCAAGCGGCTGTGATCTCTTCGGCCTTGTTGAGATGCAGAACTGCATGTGCACGAACGACACTGCTTTGGCCACCCTGTCCGAATGCGTGTCGGGCTCTTGTGACTCCGTCAACCAAATCCGTATGTTGGCACTCTATCTCGTCTTTAATAAATTAGACTTTTAGACAAACGTTAAAATTGCCGCGAGTCCGAAACATTCTTCGGCGATGGATGGGGACAGACAAACGGCCGATATTAAGACGATTGTCATCTAATGGGTCTCCTTTGCAGAAACCTTTGGGGCAATCCATCCTCTTTGCGATGCCTTCCCTCAGGCTAAACGAAGTAGCGAGCTTGTTGTGGCCGTTATCGCCTGCCTAATCCCATCGTTAGTGGCTGTAATTTTGCGGTGCATCGCGAGACTTTCTGTCACAAACAAGCTATGGTGGGATGACTGGACAACGCTGGTCGCCACCGTGAGACATACCCAATATGCTGCTGCTGCACATGATGAAGGAAATAAGTCATGGGCTTTTCTTAAAACAAGACTGACGCTTAAATCTAAAGGTCTTTCTCACCACGCTGGCCGCGGTGATTTTGGAGGGTATGTCCTGCTTTATTGCAAGGATGAAGGATGATTGATGGTGAAGTTAATCCGGTGTTGTTTTAACAGGAACCAAGTCCGGATTTGGTGTTCACTTCTGGAACATCTATCCGGGAAATATTGTGCATTTGGGTCAGGTAATATGGCTAACATCTTCTACTTATTATACCCTCTCACAAATAATCAGGGAATCACTGACACCAATCACTGCATTAAAAATCAATAGCTATTCTACGCCGCTCAAATGCTCTACGTTGTCGTCCAAGTCGCCGCAAAGGTATCGATAGTCATTCTCCTCTGGCGCATCTTCACCACCAAATGGTTCCGCACGACATCCATCTGTTTCATCGGATTCCTTGTTGCGCATGGCCTGATATACCTCTTCGTCATCGCGTTCCAATGTACGCCAGTTAACGCAGCGTGGGACCAGACTGTGACGGGTCGATGCTTAAGCAGTACTGCCACTGCGTGGTCAGGCTCCATGTTTAGCATCATAGAGGACATTGTCATCTTCGTCTTGCCGATTCCTGAGGTACTGAAGCTGAGTCTCGGGCTGCAAAAGAAAATCGCCATTTTTGTTATGTTTGGCATTGGTTCTTTGTAAGTTATTTGACTCCATCATCTTCCTCGCTAATGAGGGCTGACATTACTGCGCCCAAGTGCCTGAGTTGCGACTTTCGTCCGGTTTAGGTTTGTGGTCCGTGTTGACTCAGGGTTGGATGCAGCTTGTAAGTCCATTTACCACAAGCCATCGCAGTTCGTATGCGGACGACACAAGTTCATAACTAATGAAATTCATAGGGAACAATACCGACATAGTCATGTGGTCATTCATTGAAGTCTCTTGCGCCTTGATTTGTGCAAGCCTCCCAGCACTCCGTCCCCTCCTTCAAAAGATACCCGGACTTTTCAGCTCTACAAACGGTTTCATTTCCCACACTAGCAATAGTAATAGGGTCGACCCTATGGCTCCCAATAGCACACGGCGATATCACGGGCGAGCCGGCTCTCATGGGGCGGGAAATTTTCAAGAGTATCTCAACAATGCGTGGGAACAGAAGACAACAGGACCTCAACTAGGGCAGACAGCAATACGTTTTGGGGCCTTGGTTGAACGAAAAGATTCCGATTATGAACTTGGGGACGTCCATCGTTAGGATTTTGGTTCCAGACTGTATTCCAGGTGGTAATCAGTCATGTTAGGCGTCTTGGGAATCGTGGCTTGTTTGCAACTCTGATGGGCTGGTGGTACGTCTTGGGATAGGACTTTTATTATTTGAATGACAAGTTTATTCAGGGCATCACCTCCCACCACACAGCAGGGCCACACTTGGGCGAATTCTTGCGTTTTGACCGGACGCGGCACAGACAGGACCATCCGAATATAGGAGAGGCAGCAGAAACGGCGGGATGACACAGCATACGCAGTACACAGTGCGATAGACGGTACATAGTTCACAGAGTAGAGCTGTACAGACTGTGAGCCCGCTTCGTCTCACACTGTGCTGACGCATATTATCCGGATAGAACATTGTATTGAATACCGTTTCGTAGATGATCCTGCCCCCCTCCTTTCCCAATATCCTGTCTTTCTCAAGTTAGTCTCAAAGATGCCGCCACATCATCTACTCGACCTTCCTCCCGAGGTTCTTCACCTCATCTTCACAGCTATTGTAAACACCAGGGTTTATGCCAGAAATCTACGACTGCGGCTCGTTAATCGTAAGCACCCAGATTGGCTCTGCTGGTCAGCCCTCCGCACATCTACTCATAGCCGCTGACACATGTGCCCCAGGTATTTTCGGCACGTATACGATGGATGCCATCTACCGCACTAGGATGCTTGATTATAGCATCTTTCACCGTCCTCATGCGTACAGAATATATTCGATGCTGCTCAGGAATCCACCTCCACACTACTATCTTCGATACACCTCCTGGCGCGTTTTGACCGCTCCTGCCGGATCACTGGATGGAAAGTATGGACGTATGGATCATATTCGAGCGCTCGCCGTGCGCGTAAACGAGCTGCGGGGGAATAATATGCAGCCATCCGACCATATACTCGCAATCCTCGACCAACTTACTCTTTTCAACTGGCATAGGGCCTCATGGAATAACATACCGGGTGTTGCTGTGAGGCACAATCCGGCTTGGAACCCAGATGATTTTTTGGGTGATCTAATCGACACGGCAATATGGCTGGGCGATATCGAGCTCGTACAATCCCTCCTAATGGACGAGGACAAATCTTTTCCTGATCAACTGCTTCGCCTTGACAAAATGGAATTGCGGCTACAATTTGCTGCCCAGACAGGTAGCGTTCCGATGCTGTGTCTACTCAAAGAACGCACAACCCCCTGGTCTTCGGGTCTTCCCACTTCTCGGTGCCTCCCTTTGCTATTTATCGCCTTTCACAAGCACGATACACAGTTGTTCCGTCTGGTAGTGGAACTGCATGACAAAAATGAGTCATGGGACTCGGATCGCCCAATGGGACTTGAGAGCTATGCATTTTCTCCAGAGACGTTCAGATTTGCCTGCCAGTCGATTGACAGGTATAACCCTTGGGTAGACCCCATCCCCAACCATTCCCGGCCACTCGGTACCTCTCTAGCAGCAAAACGGGTTCGCGAAAGGCTTCAGGAAGCTCGCAACGAAATCGTACGACGTGCATGTGGACAGGACCCTCTGGAGAAGGCTTGCCAAGAAGACAACCTCGATTTTGCAAAGTACATTCTGAACGGAGACATGGTACGAGATGTCCCTGCTGCTGCGTACGGGATGGTCAAGGAGAGCTTGGAAAAAGACAGCAAAAGCTTCCTGTCCAATTCAATGCGTCTAGCCATTCTTAACGAATCATTACCAATGATTAGCTTTCTTCTTGAAAAGGGCGCTAGTCTCCAACCGACGGGAGAGACAAAGTCCAACTTTCCCTATCTGGCAGTGTCGAGGGGTAAAATGAAAGTATTCTGCTTCTTGAGAAACCACGGGATTGGTGTGGATTCTGACGAATTGCCCCTACTTTTAGCCCTTGCTGTTGAGAACGAGGACACCAAGATGGTCAATTACCTAGCACGCAATGGAGCTATGGGTGGCGTGGACTGTCCCTACGGTCTTTTGGCCAAGGATGTTGCCCACATTCTCGGGTTACAGTCTATGGAGGAGGAGCTTACACGGCTGGGTGTTCCACGAGACAAACATTTTGCTTTTGTACCAAATCTCTTCGATATAACTTACTACCCCATCAAATCCTCCCACTACGGGCTGCGCATGCTCTAAATACAAAGAGTAGCTTACATGATCTAGACAGGTCCTAGTTCCGTTACGATATCGAGGCCGAAACCTTGGCTATTCGGTTTGATATGGGCAGTGATGGCTTGGATCCGAGTGGTGCCGAACAGGGGGGCATAGTCGGAGACCATGGTGAGTTGACCTCCGATCAAGGGATTCGCTACAAGCTCGTTCCACCCCGCACTGCCAATCTCGAACCTCTCTGCGCCGGCTGTAGTTGTAGGCTTGTTTCGAGCTTGAAGGGCAAGTGATACAGAATTTTTGGCCTCCTGGTTTACCACCGTATCAAGAACAAGATATCGAAGGGAACTTACAGATGCGCCTTCGGCTTCGTAGTTTGAGACGATGATGTCGCGATTTCTCACAATCACGGTGGAAGGCATCTTCTCAAGGTCGATAACCGAGGTAACATAGATCCCCTCACGCGTATTGACGGAATACAGCGAGACCAAGGTAGGCTCACTTGCTCCTGTTGGGTTGTAGTTGAGCACGTATTCCTTGAAAGCGTTGCTATTGGCAGGATCGCGAACTAGAGACGTAATGTACCGAGGTTGGGGGCCATCGCCGAGAGACTCGCGAGTGAATTGCATGGTGGTGATGTCGGTAACAGTGCCCCCGCGCGGCGGAGCTGTTACAGGCCCAGCAGGGCGCGGGGCGACGGGTTGCGCAGCAGGTGGAGCTACCTCCGGCGGAGGAACCTCCGAATCGGGGTCCCGGACGCCGCCGTAGCCCTGGCCGGAGCCATAGTCCTGGTCTTTTCCGATGGCTTGAGGGTTGTCGGCATCGGGGCGAGTCCCTGGCTTGGATCCCGCCCCTGTTTTACCGCCGCTGCCGCCGCGGACGGGGGGGGGGACTCGTCTAGCGAGAGTGTTATTTGGCTGGTAGTAGTAGTCTGACCAATGGACAGGCTCAGGAGCTGAAGGTTTATTGTTAGCTTGGCACGCGATATTCTCCCAGGAGAGCTGATGGGATGAAACTTACCGGTGTAAGGGGTTGTCTCGCCAGCCGCAAGACTGACTCCATTCTGTTCGCTTTGAGTTGGAACCACTCGACCGTATGTCGAGGTGGTGACGGAGAGGAGAAGGAGGAGGCCGGTGATGATTTTATTGGTCATGGTAAAGGTTGCAAGTGCACACGATAGGGGGCTTTGATAAGCGGCTCGTGGATGAGTGGTTTTCTGATGGGTAGTTTTCTAGTGATTCAACAAGTGCTTGTCAGTGAAAAGAGAGACGGGTGTATGATGGGCTCAAGCTGGCATTTATAATTCGCCTCGATGGAGTTGACTTTTCATCTTGATGAGCAGAACCCAGATATAGATCCGTGATGGCGTTGCTTGTTTCATGACTGCAGAGGAACTGACCACATCCGTCCCCTTAATCTTCCTTAATCTTGACTAACAATCGCCTTCTCTTCTCCAAAGATGTAGAAGATATTCTCAGCTCTATTGCTTGACATGCAGAATAAATTACTACCCACACCCATTGGAAATAGCCGCGTCAATGGGCTATTCCCAGAAATCAGTCCCGGAAATCAACAACCCCAAGGCTATCTGCCCACTCTGACTTCTATTATTGTCCATTCCCGTGAGCCGTCTTGGTTGTTTTAGTTGCTTTCCGGAGCGCCATTCCCTCGGGCGATGGCAGTTGTCGTGTTTACACACCTACTGTTACACATGTGCATTCAGGTCAGATCCGGGCTAAATCGAGATACGATGCATGTAATCGGGCTGCGCCCTGTAGCTTGGGTACCTAAATATATTGATCGCGGTTAAATGTGACCCCTTGCGATAAAGGATCAGGACCAAAAAAAGATTTCACAATTTCGACCAAAAATTTGAAAAGATCTTGTGTAAGTTTAAATTAGACGGAAATGGGTATTTCTGGATATCCATTTCAGCTGGATGGAGAGATGTTATTGTAAGTTCAGATGGGATGGAATGTCCTTCATAAGAAACCCCTATGATGGATTGAATATGGATATAAATCAATGCTGTTGCCAACTTGACATCGAGACAGTTGGAATCATCTCATGATAACTCCATCTCCATTTGAATCGCACTGCTCAAGTACATTCACTGTCTCTACTACACTTTGCCATTTATCGCTTTCTTCACTCTGCCCTTCTCTTCTCTCACCACCAACTGCCTATCTGAGTATTCAGTCTTCACCCAACGTACTCTCTTCTTCATCACTTGGCCAGAGACTCAACAATGGCCGCCATAGTCAATGTCATCCTAATGGGAATAGGAGTTGTATCCATCATCCCCCTCGCAAGTTCATTCCTCCCAACCCCAGACGCACCCGACGTCTCCATCGTCAGAATAGGCTACGGCGGCCTCAACCTGTCAGTCAACGCCCCGGACAACCCAGGTGGTCCTCTACCCTACGTCGCACTCTACGACGTCCGCGGCGAGCTCATCGGCCCAGTAGACACAAGCAAAAAAATGGTCAAGGCAGGCGGTTTTGGCGACAGAGAAATCGTATCGACCGTATCGCCAGAGTACATCTTCATCACAGCCGCATCCGAGGATCCAGTCTGCATCTCATACGTGAGCATGACAGCAGCCTCGGGCGATCTTCGCGTATGGGGCGCAGGAAACGCCGTCGAGTGCAATATACCATGGTATCCAAGTCCCGACATCAGACCACAAACGGACTTTCGAACACCGTGTTTCTGGATGAGTTCGAATCCGAAAAAGACTCCATCTAGAGCAGGTGTCAGCTGGAAAATGACAGACTTTGCGCCCGAAGACAGAACGAAAGGCAAAGTTCTCGCTACACAGTGGCGCGACGACCCCTCGACACTCTGTCGCGCACCTGCTCGACAACAATTCTGGATGACGGTTGGAGATCCATTGCCTTGTGTCCCTTTCTACGACAAATTGCTCCAGTACACTGAAGAGGGAAAGGATGCGGACAGGGACTACGTTATCAATGGGAATTCTCAAGATTGTGTCGATGCAACCCCCGATAACAATGTTTCTCTGTACGCTCTTGACGGGGAACGCTTTACGGATCCCCATGCGCCGTATACTCCGAACCCAAGGCTGCCCAATCCAAAAGTCCCCGAACTTCCACCGGGCACCGAACTCGTTGACCATTTGGATCTCGGCACTCTTGGAAAGCGAAGCGGAAGGATTCTGCCTCGAGCATCGAGCGCGGGAGATGAGAAGTGTCTTAGGGAGCTAGTTGTCAGTTCGCTAGACGGCGTGAGTGCGCGAGAGACGTGCGAGAGTGATAGTTCTTGGGGACCGGATATAGTCTCTTTGAACGAGGGGTTGTACTGTGACATGTGCAGTCATTCGCTGTACAAGATCTGTGTTGGTACTGTGCAGACGAACTGTTGGGATGTGCAGGGTATGAGGTTTCGGGCTTCGGCGAGGCGAACGAGGAGTGTTAAAAGGACTGAGTTTGAGGTGTTTCCTGAAGAGAAGGAGTTTGCTATTGTTCATAATTGGGAATAGATGGGCTCCAGGTTGAGGATTTTCTCTTGTCTGGAGTACTTTGGAACGGATGAGGGCACTTTTTTCATATCATTGGGTACTATAGATGTTGAAGAGACGATTGCGTTCATATGCATTGGCCAAGTCCTAAGTGCATCTCTCTACCTAGAAATTACTCTTTCACCTTTTTTTTTGTTCTCAGCTTGTTTAGACACTATTTGACAGAGTTGATGGCGTCTTTATTTCTTGTCAAGTCAGACGGCGTTTAATAATAAAATGCCTGTGGTGCGAGGTGATGTTGCCGATTAGATACACCTAGGAAAAGCATATATATACGCCATTGTGCCAGCAGAGGAGAAACTTTTCTTTACAACAATTCCACGTATGAAGTGATAGTGAAATAAGGGGAACAACAAAACAGAACTCTCTTCATATTACGCTTTTCTCTAGCCAACCTTGCCAACTAACAAGGAACTCAGCACCCGCCATTAATCTATACAGGCTCTACTTTTTAGATCCTGCCAATAAGCCGTCTAAGATATATTTACTGTGTCAAGTTCACGACTTGGTCGAGTTTCTTTATTGAAACAAGTCGTCAAGCATTAGACCAGATGGCCCGAGCCGGAGAATCGCCGTGGTTCTTTCGAAGGCTGGTCTCGATTTACTGCATTCCCTCGGGCAAGTATTCGGTAACCTCGGAGAAGGTTTCCTTGTCGTCATAAAACCAAGGCTCATCCGGCATTTCGTTTTCTTCCTTGGTGATGACGAGCGGGTTGCCACGATAGTCTAGACGGATACCTGGCCAAATAAAACTACGCCACATGTAGCCCAGGATGCTAGGATCCTCTAGACTGGGCGCGATGTGTGGCCCGATAAGTTCCTGGTGCTTCTGCGGTAGCACAGACCAGTGCAGACCGGGGTGAAGGTGATGCACGGTATGGAAGCCATTATTGAAACACAGGTAATTCAATAGAGGGTCGGTGAAGTTTCGTGCAAAGTTGTATTTGGACGTGATGTCGCAGCCGTCGTGTTGCAGCAAGTTGAGTGACAGGATGCAATACTTGGCATAGAACTGCGGAAGCAGCGCGTACCAAATCCAGCGACGCCAGTCCATTACGAGCAGAATGGCGGCGGCACCAAAGACGGCGATCTCCTCGAGTCGCTTCTGCTTGATGATGGGGCGATTGAGGCGGGCCTGGGCAGCAAAATAGAGTTTATCATCCTTATTTCCTGATAGCACGACGTGCCAAAAGAACAAGAGGCCGTTCAACAGATTCCAGCTGTACCGAACTTTGGTGGTGCGCACTGCAAAGTCGGCCCAATTTGGTTAGCCAGGGGGGCCCGCTTGTGTGCTTGTGTGGAGCGTTGAGGCAGCTCGGCTCGGAGAGAAATGAAATTAGCTTTGAGAATTTTTGTTGGCACTTACTGACGTCTCGAGCTTGCTGTGGATATTTGTGGTGTGATAAATTGTGGCCCGGAACGAAGATCGAAACCGAGCCGCCGTACTGCAGCGACAGGCAGATCTGGTAGATACTGTTGAGAGTTTTGTCCCAGAAGACGGGGAGATGGACAGCATTGTGCGTCGCAACGGCACCCATGAAGGACAGTTGAAACAGCGCGAGCCATGTCGCGAAAGAAAGCAGACCACCGCTAAATGGCGAGGTGTAGTTGTGCCAGGCAAAGATGAAAACGGCGAAGAAAAGAAAGGTGCAGGTAATGGGGCGAATGTCCTCGTGATGTCGCAGAAGGGGCTTAACGGGTTTGACAGGCGTGGAGGTCGACTTTGAAGCTGTCTGGTCGGCCTGTAAGGTCGTCTTGGGAGTCGCCATGTTGGGCAATGGCATGAAGTTGGGGAAAAGAAAAAAAAAAAAGTCAAGATAGAAAGATGCCGTTCGATGATTGATAACAAGATGATCGGAGCACGGAAGACGTGGAACACGGAAGACGTGGAAGGGTGGCTGAGCCCCTGATCGTGGGAGCATTAGCGCGTTAAATTCTCGACTTTTATTGTGGAGGGGCTGCCCCCCTGTACAAGTACGGAGTCTACGATCATCCTTTGAACACGAAAAATCCGATCGCTTGTCCATCCTTCGGACAACTCGCAACCGTGATTTCCGTAAGACCGTGTCTTGATTTCGATGAGATGGTTCCAATGAATGAATGGCTCTGCAACGACGGCTTGTGTGCTCATTCGATTGTGACTATCGATTGGGGGAAAAGGAGTCACACCCCTATTTTTAATCTGTGAATCATGTCCGAAATCCAGTAGGTCTTCACTAAGAAATCACTAAACTAATTCCTGGTTTCGTCACCAAAAAAAAAAGCTTCATCGCCCCTGGTAGTGATGACGATCAATTGACTACAACTCAGACGAAAACCTGACTAGTCGATATAGAGGATATAGAGGCCAAACATCTGCGTCAAATGACTACATGTATATATGTTGGGGTAAAATTTATTTTTATTTTTTTCCTTTTTTTTGAAGTAAATTATCAATTAGCAAATTGAGGACAGAACCTCTTCCACGCACAAAACAGACAGCCTCTTAGCTTGAGTAGATTGCAAAACGCAAAACCCTAACAGTCAGAGCAGAGGTAAGACATGCCACATGTGATTAGAAAAACCACAAAGATAATACACATCAGATACAGATGTTACTACAGTACAGCCAGTCAGCTCACGCATGTCAAGGTGTAACTTGTTTCTTCAATTCAAAAGGACGGAGACCAGTGATGACCGGCGGGTGGTCTAAGCTTTGTGAGAAGTCCGAGATTAATATTCCGAGCCTGGGCACATTAATACGAGAGAATGAATCCGAGCTTCCCTGCATTTATTGACTCTTTCAAAGGTATCACCCTAAATTCCCAAATCGGGAAGTTTAGTTGTGGATTCGGATTTACTAATTATTAGCTTAAGGTTGTAATGTTACTTTGTCTACTCTTTTGTCGGATCAATGTTGTACTCGTGTTGCTATACCTTGACGGGAGAGATGTAATCATCATTATTGGTTGGTGATTAACAGTTGCCATGTGATGATCTCTCATGGATTCACAGAGCATCGTCCCTCAGTGTGAATCACTATATCACTATAGCTAACTGTGCATATAGTGGTTGAAAGGCTGGCTGGCTGGCCGTCTCAGTCGCTGGCTGACTAAAGACTACACATTATTACAGCGTGCAACACTAAGATTACTCCATCAAACCCAATAGATGATTTGTTCATTCTACGGAGTACAAAATGCTCATTGGTTACATCCTTCATCCTTGACAGAATACATTCCAAGTGTTTGCAGGCTTAGCAAGACACCCGCACGCCAGTATCATTGGCAAATATCTCCACAAATTCTTGATAGACAGTCTAGATGGACATCTCGACGGTATTGACTCCATCCTTCAGGGCAGCCTGTGCATCACCAGTCTCCTCTCCGTCCACAGGCTTGTCCATTTTAACAGTGTTCTTATTCTTCTCAGTCGGGCTTCCCTTCTTTTGCTTCTTTCGAGGGCGGGCCTTGTCATGGCCCTCGCCATCTCCATTGTCGGTAGCTTTCTTCTTCGGGGAAACCTTGCGCTTAACCTGTGTGGCATCAAAGGCGGCAGGATCGACGCCCCCTTCCTCTAGGGCTTTGATGAATGTCGGGAGGGAGGAAGCTTGGAAGCGGACGCTAGAAGGCGGACCCGAACGAAAATTAGCAGTTGGGATTTAAAAGTTTTTGAAAGCTGTTGACTGCCGATAGATAGAATCAAGGGGAAAATATCTCGACTCACCGAAGTGCCTGGGCGCTGACGTTGTGGCCAAGAGACTTCATAATCTCCTCCGCCTTTTTCCAGTCATGACTGACTGGGTTGCCTCGAAGAAAAATGAGGGTCAGGAAAAGCATGATATCTCTCTCCCCGGTCACTCGGTGTGCCTTTCCGTCTTTCTTTTCCTCGGTAGATAATTTGGCCTTGTTGGCCTTCTTGTTCTTGTTGTCGTTGGTCTTCATGACATTGGCGTCTTGGCCCATCTGGGTCGTCCCGACGATATCGGTATCCATGTTGAGAAGAATAGTAATCAAAACGATACTACGAGTGTTGAAAGTAGAAAGAGTGATTTTGTGATGATTGGGTTGGGCAAGTGATGTAAGGAGGCCGAGGCTGGACAAGAATGGTTAGCTTTTGGAATGGGCAATTCAAAGAGAAACTTTTGTTGCAAGGTTAGTAAATGGCACTCTTATAGTCTGACGAGAAACCAACTTTGGTCGACATGGAAAGTGGAAGCTGAGGGAATGATGAGCTGCTGGTGCCTGGTCCCGCCATGCGAAGCTAGATCTGACCAGTTTCCTGTATCGAGCAGAAGCTATTTGATTCAAATTTGAAGTCGACATTAGGATAACTCTCGAAATTCTTGATCGTCGAATTGGTAGGAAATGATCTGGATTGTCTATGGACCGACTCTCTATTCCATTCCATTCTATTATCCACAAAAGTTTCAGTCTAAGCCTTTCGCCCATGATAAAAGATCGTAGCCGAGATAGTTAAAAAAAAAAGAAAACAGGCAACCAAAAGTCTCATATTAAAAGAAATGACGGGAAAAGAAAGATTAAACTAAGGACGCTTCATCGGAATCATTTTTAGCAGTCAGGAACACTGACTGGAATGTGCAACGCCACGCTAGTTGCAAGTCCACTAAGACTCGTTTCCTTAAACTCATTTCGCATCCCCTTTGCCGTAAGTCTCATTGCTCGAATCGCGTCGTCGAGCCTCACCTTCTGCCGTCCGGCTTCGCTGCTGAGAGCCAGGTTTGCGCTGGATATGGCTTTGATGGCACCCAGTGCGTTCCGTTCAATGCAGGGTGCCTGAACGAGGCCGCCAATGGGATCGCATGTGAGCCCCAGGTTGTGTTCGATGCCAATTTCCGCCGCCTGTTCAATGGTTTCTGGACTTGCGCCCATGCAGGCAGCAAAGGCGCCAGCAGCCATGGAGCAGGCAACACCGACCTCAGCCATGCATCCGCCTTCGGCAGCGGAGATTGTAGCACCGCGCTTGTAAAGCATTCCGATAGCGGCAGCAGTAAGCAGAAATGTTGAAATGTCGCCTTCGGGATCGTCGCTGATAAACTCTACTACGTACTTGAGGACGGCTGGGATTATGCCAGCGGCACCGTTCGTTGGAGCCGTCACAATTCGTCCACCGGCTGCATTTGTCTCATTCACAGCAATTGCATAGACTGTCAAATAGTCCATAGCAGGTAAGGCAGTACGACGTTGGGGAGAGGGTACAATGGGATGATTGAGGGAGCCAAGGATCCGCGGAGGCTGACGCTGGGCAAGACTCTTCCCAGGCTGGGCAGTACTAGAAAATCCAACCAATGCACCCAAGGGGCCAGACTGACCCTGAACCTTCCCCCCTTCGTTATCAGGTGGTGCCTCTGTACCAGAGACCTTTGTTGCTGGCGAAGTCGAGTACAGACCTCTCGTCAGTCGCCTGTACAATGCAGGTGCCCGTCGATGAAGCTTGAGAGAGCCAGGCAGTGTCGAGTCCAGGGGCGCCTGAACCCCTTCGAGGATGCTGTTATCCATAACTTGCCAAGTGCGAAACAACTTGTGATAGATGTCCTCATCCGTGTATCCTAGGCTCTTTTCATTTTCGTAGACAAGCTGCGCAATTGTAAGATTATGCTTGCGACAAAGGGCCAATAGACTGGCTGCATCTCGGAACGGGTATCTTGGTTGTTGACTCGGGGCATCCTCCTTTTCGTAAGAATCCAGTTCATTTGAGTCTGTTCTCGCGACGGCCGTGGCCTCACCACCTGGCTCGATATCCGACAGAAGAGGCGGTTCGACGGTTGCTTCATCGAGAGGCTTCACAACAGGTCCTGTTCGTCGATCGCCAGCGGCATCTGACCTTCTAGTCTCTTTGTAAAACATGTTCTCTGCCAAATCCGCCGGATGCATGCCAGCAAATTCCCCAGAGCTTGGCGAAGATTCCTTGGTGGGTGTTGCTGCGGATGACTCCGATGCATTGTTTGGATTGACAGACAAGGAGCCGTTTACAACAAAGCCACCGCCAACACTAAACATATCGTTTCTTGCCAGCACATAACCCTCTGAGTCGAAGACAGTGAACCGCATCCCATTACTATGCAGGGGCAGCTTTCGGCCCCATTCCCACACGAAGTCACGGGTGTAGTCGAAATCAATCTCTTTGCCCTTTCCACCAGCGAGGTTTTGTCCTAAGAAGAGCTTCTTCCCCGCCTTGATTGCCTCGAACCGTTCGGGCACATATGCTGTATCAACTGTCTCCACATCAGCGCCTTCGAGACCCAACAAAAGGGCCGAAGGGGTCATGTGGCCTTCGCCCGTCAAGGCTAGACTTCCATAGACGGAAACGCGAATTCTGTGAACTTTGGGCAGCAGGTTGGCTTCAATGAGATCGACAATGAAAATGTTGCCGGCACGCATGGGACCGACGGTGTGCGACGACGAGGGGCCAATGCCGATGGAAAAAAGGTCGAAAGTCGAGATGACGGCATGTTCATGAGTAGTTTCATTATAACTTCCCGAGTCACTTGCTTCATCTGCGTTTTCCGGCTCCGGCATAGATCCCGACGTAAAATGCCTGGCCGTCGAAAACCCAATTGTTGTGTTCTGACCGCTTTTTGCGTTTGTCTGTCGCCATGTTGTTTGGGCCGTTGGAAGCCGCCCGCCCGCACCCGCACCCGGTGCCAAATAAGCTGGAATTGAAAGGCATCGGGAGGATTTTACACAGGGCCGAGGAAGCCTATGAATAGTCGCTCGACGCATAGCTGAGAAGGCTCGGAATCAAAGATATGCATGAGGATTGGCGGTGTTGAGGAATGTAGAGGGTTGACCTCACACAGCTATCAGGAAGGTATCTCGTTGCCCCTGCAAAGTACGTACCCTTTTGTTCCTTCTTTGGCCGAAGTTGGCCAATTACGGAGCTCGTATTGGAAACCTTATCTAGGGTTACTATCACGTGACGCGGGCAACTGATAACAAGACTCCTTTAATTTGAAGCATGCATTGCTGTCTCAGGCGTTGTGTTCAAGCTGTCACGGAGATAATTTTCCTGTCTCTGGGTTCTCCCCGATTTCCAATTATGAGCCCACTATCCCCTTGACACGAAAGAATGCGTGAAGCCGATCACCAAGCTACGACGGCGATGGCGGGGAGGGGTTGCCTCTTCTTGGTTAGCGTGTGATGGTTCGGGGAATCGAACAGCGGGGGGCTTCGGGCGACGGGCAAAAGCGGCGTACGGGAATTGTGGGAATCTTGGGCGCGGGGCGGGGAAGCCCTGGAGGTCATTCGATCATTGCGCTTGAAGTGTACTCTACCCCCAATCGCAATGTCCATCCTGACTTTGCTTGGCAGTCTCAACTGGTTGAGACTCGTCAACTTGACGGCGGGCACTGGCAACCCTCGGTCAATAGTAATTCGGCAAAAAAAAAAAAAAAAACTTGGGGAGGACACAGATGTCTAAGTTTTGGCAATTTTATCATGCATAAAATAGGCTCAAGTATCGTCACTACGTATCCCGTTGGTCATGTTCCACCAGTTCATCATCATTGTCATACGCGCTCATTCATGAACCGTGCAAGACATTTAAAAAGACTTGCCAGCAAGCTTCATAATCTCCGCCTCGACAATATCGAGCGTATTCATACCTTCGTTCTCTTCCTTCATCGCCACGACACGCGCCTTGTACCTCCCATCCGACAGAACCTTGTCAATGCCCTCGCGTAGCTGTTCAACAGTTGGAGTTCCCGTATGAAGGTTGACACCGATACCCGAAATCTCGACACGCATAGAAACTTCAGGTTTGTCCTCAGTCTGGCCAGCGACGACGAGTGGAACACCTTGCTTGATGGAATGCATGACCCCTCCGAAACCCGCATTGTTTACGCTAACGTCGGCGTGAGGCAAGAGAGCGTCGTAGGATAGGTAGTCAATGACCCGGGCATTTGAGGGAATCTCAAGGTCAGCGGGCAGCGAAGCACCCTTGGCACCGAGAATAGCCACAACAAGTACGTCGCCGCGACCAGCAAAAGCTTTGATAGCAGGAATAATGAGGTCATTGTAATTTGTGGCAACGGTGCCCTGCGTGACCATGATGACCTTCTTCTTAGGCTGCGTGTTGTCGGTGGGAACGATGTCAGACCACCAGGATGGATAAGGGAAGTCCACGGGGAGGGGTTGTAGAGGCATCGTGCCTGCAAACTTAACATTTGCAGGCAAATCCGAGCGTGGGTATTCAAAGCTCTGGGGACACATTTGCAAGGTAACATCATAGCTTATGACCCAATCGGTGAAGAGGTTGGTGTTTGGTAGGGCGTTACCTCCAAGAGATTTGACAATTTCGTTGCGTTTTTGCACGAGTGTTGCCATCGGGCCCTTGACGAACATCTCTTCAGCCATTGCAGCGTTGCGTGCACGACCTTCTGGCGACGAGTCGGGCGGTATACCAGGCCCCGTTGGCGCCGTGTCGATACTCTCGCCAATGTAGGGAATGACATTAATGTTGACAACGCCGGGGAATCTCTTGTAGCCCTTTGGTGGTGGCACACCATGCATGAATGGAAGGGTGCCCATAAACATTGTCTCATTCACAACAACAACGTCTCGCTCGGGATCCTCTTCGCGGATTTTCTCGAGTACCCTTTTCAGGGCATTAAATCGGTCCTCGGTCGGGTTGATGAAGCCCACCTCAAAATCGTATATCAATCGCTCCATCCCCGGGGCGTACTTCTTACGCTCCTCTATGCTCCCGTCGTTGAAAGCGTGGGGGATGGGGTGCGGTGTGAGTCCCGGAATGTCATCGAGGTGAGAATTAAGCATCTCAGATGTGATGAATGTACTTGCGAAGCCTCGCTCGGCAAGACCCTTAGCGATCTCAATGATTGGAAATGTGTGGCCCTCGGCCGGGAAGACGGCGTAGACCAGGTAAGGTAGCTTCGAAGAAGCCATCGTTGCTGAATTGCTGGTTTCTTTGTTCGTTTCCTTTTCTTCCTTTGGTATTGACGGTTTTTTGTTTAGTTTAGACCACCTTTGGCTATTTCTTTCTACAAGGGAAGGGAAAGCAGAGTTGAATAACGATGGAGGAAACGTTTCAAGATTCGCGCCGGCAATCCATACTTATAGGGCTCAACCAGAAAACTGCTTACCTTCTGGCTGACAGCATCGGTCCAGCAATAGTAGCCTTCTGATGTTCTGGCTCAGCTAGTAACGGGGCTATGTCCTCTAAGGACGTAAGATTTCAATTGCGTGGAACCCTGTGGATTAGGATTAAGTATTCAATAGCTCTTCTTGGCCAGCCTAAAAACGGGCTCTCTGTTGCTCCGGTTTCTGACCCAGGGCGTAATACATAATCCATAATACTCCGTAGTGGAGTGTAAGATCCTCTATAAATAAACTCGAGTGCTAAAAGCACTTGTACGGAGTACTCCGTACTATCCCAGCAATTATTAGTGTCGCATCGGCCTAGAAACCCCGCCTTAATAAAATCTGAGGTGAGAATTATGATTTAAGGAGTATTATTATGTGCTCCAGCGTTCTTCATGTGGAAAAGATACGCCCTGACAACTTTTTGCATTCAATGGTTGAGCATCGTGACTGGTTGAATCCAGAATATTTGTTGCCTCCCAGACTCAAAAGCTAAGCATCACAAGTCCACAAAAAAGTACCAGAGCAATGTCAGCCCAGCTCACGACTTTCAAGTTAGCGCAAAAGTATTCAAAGAATGATCATTTTTCAACAAGGGACGAATACAAAACCGTACGAATCTCTTTGATATTCCGAGGGAGTCAAGAGGAAGTTGTCATTGCTGACAACGTCTTCCGCCGTGGATAAAAAGGCCCAGCCAATAGCATCTCCGACAGTGGCTTTGTAGCTGATGCTATAGAGGTAAGACGTTGTTCCAAGACACATGTTGTGCATGGCAGAGAAATTAATTCTTCTCTTTCCCATTCTTTCCGAGCCCATCCTTGTTTCTGTCGTTCCGTGACCCTTCGTAGGTCCCAAATGTAGTTTTGAATCTCTTGTTTCTGGTCTCAGGGTTTTGGTGCCAGTCTGCGATTTTTGCCTTGAGGTGCACTGGGCAGGAGTCGTCTCCGCAGTTGCCAAAAGGATCATCATCGGCGCACCCCAGTGTTGAATCACGCATGCCGAAGTCCTGTATTTCTTCTTCCAATGTTGCCATATCATTTACTCATGGTTCGGGGTCAAATGCTGGTGGCGGTGTAGGTGCTGGTGGTGATATTCCCTCTTGATCGACGTCCAAGTGCGTGCTGAGTGCCAAGGGGTCAATCTTGCCAAAGTAGGGCGAGCTTTTTTCATGCATTCGATATTTGAGAGTTTTATATTTATATTTGGTCTTATATTTCACAAAAATGGAGTCGACCCCTGCAGATATCTCTTTTCTATGTATGCTTTCAAGTTAAACTGAACTCATCATGGTTTGTTACGCCCAGTTACACCAAGTTATTCATTTGCGTGAAAGAGTGAGTTTTGCTTATTCCTACCACTTGCCAACACCTGCCCTCTTTTCCGTCGGCAAAAAGCCATTTTTTGTGGTGCTTTGGAGGGCGTGCAAGCAGCAAACGGATATCAAGGAAGAGAAATAGACATATAATACACAAAGAATACTGCCCCAGAGCCTAAATCCACGCGCCAAGCTTCCTGTACCACACCAGCAGCCATTTGACCACCCACTGTGACTTTGGCGATGATGCCTTGATGTAGATGTTGCCTATCGTCGAACCGCGCTTCTGTATATTAAAAATCCTCGAGGGAATTTCATTTCCCGGGAATGCATGACCTCCACCATGTCGCTGTCGTATTGGCCCGTCTCTCCGAGTTCCATAGCCATGGCTCGCGCCTTGGTCTCGATCGCATCTCCGACAGCAATGCTAATCAGACATTGTTCAAGGGAGATGAGCTCGGGGCCTGGACGGACCACAGACGATCGACCCTGGCACCTTGAGCAACGCGAGCCAATATCCCGGTCGCTCCAGTAGCAACGGTCAAGCCCTGGGGTAGCCAAGCACTGCACATGCTCCTTGCAGTTGGCGTTTGCGTCGTCGCACCTTACTCGTTTCACAAGTTCCAGGTGAAAGTCTCCGGCTCCTGGATTTCCACAACGGAAGAACTGTACAGTCCATTCGCACATCCTGAGTGACAGCCTAGAATATTTGTAGATTTTTGTTGGCGAAACTCGATTGCGCGTTTGAGGCGTGTAGTGTTTATGGATTTGTAGAGGGTGGGAGTATCGATTTTGGTCTTGCGAATATCTTCTTGTTTGGCTTCTCAAATACGAGGAGCCTAGTCGGATAAGGAATACGATGTATGGTAAACTGGATGGAGATGTCTGGTAGTCTGAGCTGGTATTTTCTGGGAGGAGAAGAGGCATGAGTATGTTTGCTCAGGCTTTTCTTTCGAGAGTCCTTCGCCTTCTTTTCCTGCGAGTGCTTTTGCCAGGAAATGTCCAGAAAGGAAAGAACGACTGGGATACATGTGGGAGGGACAATTTTAGGAATTCACGCATTCTGGATGGTTTATTTTTCTCCTTCGTTCTTTCTGTTTGTGTTTTTGATTGTGCTTGTGGTCGTGTTTGTGTCCAATGTTTGTGCATGGCCACTTCCGGTTTGTGTAACCACTCAATCGAAGATGCACGACTTATTCCCTGCATAACTCTTCCATTTTGAAGATTTGTGAATTATCCTACACACGTTGATGTATGGGCTCTTTTATTCTTCAAACTCAGTATCTGGTCATAGACATCTTGGGCAATGGGCTCGGTAGAAGTGGCGATGTCTGTATTAAGGACGGATCGAGCAATGAGATCTTCAATAGGAAGCCCGACAGCTGACATAATAGCGGTGGCAAGAAGAAGAATACGAGCGAGCATTGTAGGTTGAATGTTTGATTTCAGTGAAGAGATAAGGCTTCCCTGTGGACTTGAAATTCAAGCGTTATATGAAACCAACTCGGTTACGCAGAAGAAAACGGAAGAAAAGGAAGAAAATAAAACTAAAGGGTTCGGCTTTCAGGCGGGAAATTCATTCATTGGTGTCTCGCTTCCTCCTAACTCGAATGGATTTGGACTTCGTCTTCCAGGGGGGAATTCTTCTGGTTGTCGTCATTGGAAAGAAGGAGGACGAAGAAAAATAATGGTTAACTATTGTGACCATATCACGCAAAGTGGCCGATTGCCCTAAATCGCCTTACGATCTTGAAAACGCCACTGAAGGGGGTTTCGCCCGTCAGGTACAGTTCTATGGACAACTCGTTCTTCGCCGGATATACCATATGTCCATTGTTGTGACAAACGAGGGTCATCTCCCCAAGTCCGCTTTCGATAATTTTGCACCAGGGTGCATACCACAATGGCTCGACTGCCCTGAGCTTTCGTTGGACGATTGCAATACTGGTTTGACTTTGGATATTTATTTACCAAGCTTCGAAGATGGCGAAGAACCTGTTGCCACGCATGGAATGTTCGAAACTACCTTATCGGTTGGGTGGCTTGCGCTAAGACTTTTAAGGGGCTCAGTTGCGTGAGGATTTTCGGCGGAAACGACAGGATGTCTTGGGTCAATGATTTGACCGGTATACTAAATCTTGAGACGAGGTTGTACAGGAACGGGGTTCGGCTGCTCACACGGGAACTGTCTTCGAACCCGAAAGACTGGGTGAAGACGGAATCCACTGCGATTTAGGCATTACCTACGCTTAATTTCTGCGTATCACTTCAGTCGATGTTCGACAAATTTCGGAGGATATATGAGAAAAGAATACGGGACAAATCAAGATGGACAAAAATCCTCCGGAGAATCTCAGCGGAGAATCCCCCCCCTTCCCCGTCACGCTGGCATTTTGTTTAAGACATAGACTTGATATATCTCATTCTGACATCTAAGAAGCATGTGTGCATTGCCCCCCTGTCCGTCAACCTTCCTTGAAAGGAGCATCGGAAAAAAATCGCAGAGTCACCTTAATTATTAGTAAAACTGAAAAATAGATGTTGTATGACCAAGAAAAATGAGCAAAGCAGTTGATTTATGCATAGTCCGTTCTGCCAGTTGATTTAGGGATGCTTTGACGCGGGGTGAGTGCGGAGTGCTACTCGTCTAGCCTCAAGGTGGGACCTCATTGGGCAACCATAACTTGACATAAAATTGACAAACAATTTAAGGGTTTCACGCCTCTTGTTCTTCACGAACCATGTTACTACAATTTCGTGTATTTGATTGCGCCATATTAGGCCCATTCTAGTTGAAGCCACCAGCGAAAAATAAGAGGTGTGTCTTACCCCCTGTCAAGACGTGTCTGCCAGCATGTCTGGAGGTCAACCATCAAAACGGGAATTCAACAGGAGCGTCAAAGACGGGGAAGAAAAGCCCTCGCTCTTTTTCTTTATTCTGATGTCTTTGTTATTTATTTGCATAAAAATATGAAAATAATGACCTTCTTTTTCTTCTTTTTCTTCTTTGTGGACTTAAGGACTTTTTTTTTTTAAATACTAGACTTGGAACTTTCTTAATGAGGAAGGAGGCTTTTCTCGTCTCTTTCTCACATGTCTGTCTAGGCAGGCTAGGCAGGTACCACAGGGTGTCTCTCTTTCCGCCAAAAGAAACCCCCCGACTTTAATTCAACAGCTGAATCTCGTGAATCTTCGCTCTTCCTCCTTGTTTTTCCTTTTCCATCTCTTTTGGCTCTTGCGTGTATTATTGGGTCTCTTGTTCAGGTTTTCTTCCTCTTCTCTCACTCTCTGCATTCGCTCTTTTAATATCCTTGCTGACCATATACTTTCATTTTGTCCTGTCGAATTTTTTCTCTCCCCCGGAAGAAATATTGAGTTGCTTCCATTGAAGAGTCTTTGATATTGCTTCTTCTTCTTCTTCTTCTTTTTTTTTTCTTTGATAGACTCGATTCATTAAGAGTGATGAAGCCTCTTACAATTCTTTCAGGTGAGCTTACTTGGTGGAAGAAGTGGATGATTATTTTCGACAAAAAGAAAAAACACAACGAGTCTAATAGTAGGAAAGTGAGGGAGAAGATTGAGCAATAGAAAGGGAAACCAAAACGCAATGAAGAGTTTGCTGACTCTGCCACAGCAGTCTTGCCTCTTTGTTTCGGTTGCACCCCTGCCGACGCAGACTGTTATTCAAAAAATGGCTTGACGTGGACACCCTCGGCCTTGCGAATGAACGAGATGCAGGTAGTCGGTAGCCACAACAGTTACCATGTCGAGGGAAATGAAGCTGCGAAGATCGCGCAGAAGACGGTCATGCCCACCGAGGCCCAAAACTTGTGGTACTCCCACGCCGCCTTGGACATTCAAGCCAAGTACCAGTCCGTCCGGAGTTTTGAGTATGTCGCTATCTAGCACCTCTCCCTTCCCGGGCTCCTTCAAAAGGCATACTAACCTGCCTTATCCTAGGCTTGATATCTTCGCCGATCCCAAAGGCGGTCATTACGCGCGACCCATCATCAATATCTTGACAGGTCAACCGCCAAGTGATCCATCTATGCAGCAGCCTGGGACAAAAGTGCTTCACATAGCCGACGGAGATGTCGGCACTACCTGTTACACTCTAGTTTCCTGCCTGCAGACCATCAAAGCTTGGTCCGATGCCCACCAGGCCCATGTGCCAACCACCATCCTCTTGGAATTTAAAACATCCGAGAAAGCCCTTGCTTTGATCGGAGGTGCCAAGCCAATTGAATGGAAGGAAAGCCTCTTTGCTATGGTAGAGGAGGAGATTGCGTCCGTCTTCCCCGAGGAACGTCTTATCAGACCCGATGACATTCGCCGTGACACGCATACCCTCGAGGAGAGCGTGTTGGAGTTTGGCTGGCCCGATTTAGATTCGGCCAGAGGCCGTGTCATGTTTCTGATGGACAATGGGGATCCTGTGCGGACTGCTTACATTGGAAACCGGGCGAATCTCGAGGGGCGTCTCCTCTTTACAAACTCAAGCCCCGGCCAGTCGCATTGTGCATTCCAAAAGGTCAGTGGTATCACCTTCTCTACTTCTTTGTTGCCTTTGTTTTTGAAAGTGTTCTGCTACCGGTTGAGTTTTCTAACCTGTGCCTGGCCAAACTAGATTAACAATCCCCTCGGTGCTGGAAATATCGCCAAGATACAGGCACAGGTGGCAGCAGGTTACTGGGTCCGCACACGGGCCGACGAGCCTCTCGACACTGTCAACTCGGACAACCCAACAGCCATGCGTGACGCTGCACTGGAGAGTGGCGCACAGATAGTGTCGACGGATTTCCCCTCCTTTGGCATGTCAGCGCGTCACCGTGTCGACTACGCTGTGCAACTGGGCGTAGGAGTCGCTGCGCGCTGCAATCCCGTGACGAGGGGAGACTGCAATGGCAAGCCTGAGTTCTGATCAAATTTCATTGGCCGTCTGTATTGCTTTTCTTCGCAGACAATTCATTTTCACAACCCCGTTTCAACATGGATTTACCAGTGGAGTCGAATACCTACTCCGTAGGCACATGTACGGAGTAAACATCCTAATCTACGAGTTGGATATTACATATGCCCTTTTCTTTTCTTCCACCTTTTTACAATGTACAAATTAGGGAGGATGTTCTTCTACGTCACCCAGAGATTTCAAGTCAGAATAATGGATCAAGGCATCTAGCCACTTCTCTAGATTAACCAGGGCGAACATTGCTTGCTACCCGTGGTGTTAAATGCCACTTTTGACTCTTGTGATAACTGGTGGTTCGCAAGAGTCACAAAAGACCAATCAATCAAATCAAGCTTTCCACTTCTCATCTTTCGCCCCCAGCGCAGGGCGGACTTCGGTATTGGACAGCGAGACGGCCGAAAGACATCGCGGATCCGAAAATGGTGTGGATGAAGTTGACTGAAGATTCGGTTTTGGAATTAACCAAAATTGAGTCGGTCTTGGTGCTTCCCACCTGTGGCCTGGCTGGCCAAGTTCCCCATCATGGCAATTGAGCAGCGTATCTTTGCGAAAGAGTTACCATGACATGGCAAAATAGCCAACTGTGAAGGCTTCTATTCCCATGCTTCAGACCGCATTATCGCTTGGACCAACGCGGCCGACATGATCGCCAACACGAAGTAATCCAATCTCTCGTAAGATCATGTCTATGAATGGTGATTGGGGGAAGGGTTTCCAAATTCAACCTGAATCCAGTGGAGTTACAGTGGGCCCAAACAAGCTTCAGCTGGTTTCTGGTAAGAGAACTTTTCCCCTTACGGGCGTGTGGGCCTATGCAATTTTTTCTTTGGCACGTTGATAACGTTGATAGGGCCTGGCCAGGCCATTGGTTTGTGTGTTGGAAGGGGTCTCTTTCCGCCCCGCTCCGCTGGGTTTATTTTAGGGCAGGGCAGGTCAGCGACTGCAACAACCCCCACACTCTCCCTATTCCCCTAATAGTACAAGTACTCCGTACTCCCTATTACTACGGAGTACTCCGTACTCTCTCTTAAAATGCTACGATGCTATGTTGAAAAGAGATTCACGAAGCCCTATCAAGATGGTTGCATTAAATAGTTCCTTGGCATGGCTATGTTAATAAGCTAATATAATTGACGAAGGAGACAATGTCTTGGTAAACAAACATGTTCTCGGTCGTTCTGCACCCCCCATCCCCTTGTTTTGCTGATCCTTATTTTTCCAATGTGGTCTAGCGCAACGGGCAGATTCACCAGCCCGTGAACCAGAAACTTGGCTGCCGACTAGGCCTATTTAAGCCAAACGGCAGTTGAGACCCACCGGCCGCAGCGAGAGTTTCAGCAAAAGTCGTGAACCATCAAGGCCTGGAACAACCAGAAATGCACTTTTTGTTAGGGGATATGAGAGGTAGACCAGGAGACAAAGTTAGCCAGCTCCATGAACGAGCGGAGCAAATACGAGTGCACGTCCGGAGTACACATAATGCTCGTCTCATGGCAATGCCTGTGTTTTCGGCGAGACGCCCGTTTTGAGATGTATGCTACCCTTTTGGGATGACAGACAAGGACGCTTACCCTTGACAAGCTCAGCTGAGCTTGAGCATCATTTTGACCTGCTCCATAAACACGCTGTAATACGGAGTAAACAGTTTAACAGTTTACACGTACGGAGTATTATGTGTTGGCCAGCCATCGCCCCACAACCCGAGGGACCACTCTCCTGGCTGACCTGAATTGGCGCCGGCTTCATGCCATGACGGAGGAGACGAAGGGAAGCAGCCCTTGACGGGTCTGACATCACTTCGTACTTGTACGGAAGGAATTGAAGCTGGCGGAGTCGTTGAGGGCCCAGATCCCAAAATCTCGTGTTGGTTTTTTACTTCCTCCGAAGCCAAGGCAAGACATTAGTCGAACTAGGCCTACTAGACTAGAGTGGGATTGTCATACTTATTATTTCTTCGTTGTCCATCACAGATTGACACTTTCCCACCCCATTTCACTTCTATTCACTCTTTAAATCTTCTTTCTTGCTTCCGGGCTTACAGTCTGGATTTCTTTCTTTCTTTCTCTCCCTTCTTCGGCCCTAATCATTCCCCAGCATATGAAACGATAGTTGCCACTGTCGAAATATGCGGTTCCTCTCAGCGTTGGGCACATTCGCCGCCCTGTGGCATGCCGTCTCGGCATCGCCTTTGGTTGCTCGAAAGGACGATGGCCCCAAAACTTTCGAAATCACCCTTACTTGGGAGAAATACAGCAACGCTGACGGCTTCGAGAGGGAGATGATTCTGTCTAACGGCCAGTTCCCCGGGCCGCTGATGGAGCTGAACCAGGGCGACGAAGTTGTTGTGATCGTGCATAACAAGTTGCCTTTCAACACCACAATGCATTTCCATGGTAAGTCTCCATGTATTTGACGTCGTTCTGTCTGTACCCTCACAGTATGTTCGAAATCATGTCATTCAAAGTCTAATGTAGCCAACAGGAATTGAAATGCTCAACACTCCTTGGTCCGATGGCATGCCTGGTCTTACCCAACGTCATATCCGGCCCGGCAACAGTTTCACCTACAGGTGGACGGCCTCCCAGTTTGGTAGTTACTGGTACCATGCCCACCAGCGAGCCCAGATTGATGACGGCTGCTACGGGCCGATTATTATCCACCCGGCACCCGGGCAAGCACACCCTTTCGAAGAGATTGCTGACGGAGATTCTGCTGTCCTCCGCGAACTTCGACGTGCTGAGAAAAATGTTGAGCCGCTGATGTTGGGAGACTACCGACATGTCCCGTCAGAAGAGGCTTGGAACATTGGCGTCGCAGCAGGCATCGAAATGCCTTGTTACGATGCCATGTTGTTCAACGGCAAGGGCAGGGTCGACTGCTGGAGCCAGGACAAGATCACTTCTCTCCTATCAGAGAACCAGAAGGTGTTCTTGCAACTATCTGGGGAGAAGAGCCTCACGGCTAAGGGGTACGTATCCCTTGACATACGGAATCGTTGTCACGTCTAACATATTCGTAGATGTCTTTCTGCGAACACGATTGCCTCGGTGTTGTCCCCGCCTGGTTCTGTCACCAACATCTCTTCAATTCCTCCCGTGATCTTCGACGAGTGCAACCCGACCAACGCAGACCTTGAAATTGTTCATGTTGACATGTCCACGTGCGGCGCCGCTGGTAAATGGGTTGCTCTCGATGTTATTGGAACCTTTGGTCTCATGACTGCCGCCTTCTCGATAGACGAACACCCCATGTACGTGTATGCTGTGGATGGTTCGTATATTAAGCCTCAACTCGTACACATGATTCCCGTCACCAACGGTGATCGATACTCGGTACTCATCAAGATCAACAAACCCGGTGACTTCGCCATCCGCACTGCTTCCCTTGCCGCCGCCCAAATGATTTCTGGACACGCCGTCTTACGTGTCCGCAATGGTGGCAAACCGGATAACTCGCAGCCAGTGTCGATCAACTCCAATGCTTATACGAACGATGTCGGAGTTCCCGCCTCTACCGATGTTGTCGTCTTCGGCCCCAACGTCTTTGATAACTACCCACCCGAGGAGATCAGCGCAACATCCGACCAGGAATTTATCCTCACCATCCAGGTTGCCGGTGCAGCGTTCAACTGGGCGCTCAACTCCACCATCTATCCCATGGCCCTGGACAGCGAGACACCTCTCCTCTTCGAGCCCGACCCTGAACGCCTCAACAATGTCACGATCACCACGCGCAATAATACGTGGGTCGACATTGTCTTTGTAGCTGGCTCAGCCCCCATGCCGCCGCACCCAATACACAAGCATGGCAATAAGATGTATGCTATCGGATCTGGAACAGGCCCCTTCAACTATACCAGTGTCGCCGAGGCCATTGCTGCTGCCCCTCAAAACTTCAACCTAGTGAATCCACCACGCAGAGATACAATTGCCACACCAGCTGCCACAACGGAGCCTGCGTGGATGGTGATTCGGTACCACGTCAGCAACCCAGGAGCTTGGTTCCTGCACTGCCACATTGAAAGCCATCTCGTTGGCGGAATGGGTGTCGCAATCCAGGATGGAATCGATGCTTGGCCAAGGGTGCCGGAGGAGTATGTCAACTACCACTGATTTCCCTTGATACCATAATGAAGTGATGGATCTTTCTTTATCTATAATAGACTATTTTCTTTTGGATATTATAATCTTAATTTAATTTGTATATATTTTGGTCTACTTCCTCTGCAGGTCATGCAACTCGCATTGAGACATTGCTTCGTATCCTGATACATGTCTACCATTTCATACCTAATGATAGTTCCCGAAATGAACAAGATAACGCCCAGCTTCTGCCGAAGAATAAAAACGAAAAGAGTATTTCAAAATAAAGAACCCAATAGCCCAAATCTCGATCCGTTTCCTACACGCCCCTTCGAACACTCACCTTCCCCATTTCCAGATCATCGTCACTTCCCTCCCACCTCAGATCCTCCTCAATGCCAATCAAATTCATCGGGCCCTCATAAGCTCTTGAAGTCGATCTCTTCAGTGATTTTATACTCTTCTTCCCGCCAGTCACACCAGCCTTCGAACCAGCGGCAGGACCAGATGCAGAGGTCGGGTCGCTGGCAGTGCGTGAGAAGAAGCGGACCTTGCTAAGGAGTGGTTTCAGAGCAGCAAGAGAGCCTGCAGTCAGAGCGATACCGATTTCAACGGTTGTCCAGATTCCGAGGTCGGTAAAGTTGTAGAGGTATTCGGCGCTGTGGAGCATGCCTTTCGCGTAGGGAATCCGGACGATCGTTGCGACAGACGCACTGTTTCGATATCCGGATTAGCTTCTTGAAGATATGGTAAAAGAAGGAAACTTGGCCTCATACATGGATCCAACGCAAAGCAACGCTACGATGGAAAGCTTCAATTTCTTTTCCATCTTCGCCCTCCATACCAAGGTGACGGGCAAAAGAGGTAATAACCAATCGGCAAATACGTTCAAAAATGCAGCGACGTATGTGGTGACAGTCGCGAACTGCGTCCCCTTGCACTCGCCTTTTGCACCAGGTCCGTCAGGAATGGCGCCAGGATTGTACCGAGTCCAGAAAAAGTGTACGGGCCTACATGTAAACACAGCGAGGAAGAAGTAGAATACTGTGAATATGGAGACGAGTATCAGGACTGTCCAAATTGTGATTTGGCGCCAGCGGGCGTGGGGACAGATTCGTAGGAGGAAGAGACCAACGATCCATTTGCTTAATGTTGAGATTAAAATGTAGCATAGTTCGGCGAGCCATCGGTGGAACATCGCTACGGAACGGTTGGGTTCGGGGACGTCGATCAGGTGGCGGCCTAGGCCATTGTGCACTGAAATGAGTCCGAATACCGTGTACGGTATGTAAAGAAGCTGTGGCGCCACTGTGAGCAAGTTACTCTCATGTCTATCGACGGAAGAGAGCTTTTTCTACATACGATGGCCACCAGGGCAATCCAGTCCTCTGGGAAGTACTTTTTGAGAATTGCCCCATGGGAGTAGAAGCGGAGGGCGACTGTGATCACGCTCAAAACGCAGAGGAGGATGAGCGTTATCTGCAGCTCGAGGCTTCTATCGTCCGCCATTGGGAAGGGCGGCAAAGAGATGCCAGTTTAGAAAGTTTTCCGATTGAAATGATTATAGGTTACAAATGTGTGGGGGAGGTGCCATCTCTGTACGACAAGAGCGAAAGAGGACACGTCTGGCATGGCCAGTTTCTCTCTACCAACTAGGAATAACAAGACGGTGACAACTGAAAATCTCGAGTGGGCACAAGCGAGCTTATGTAGACATGCAAGGGCCACATGGTTTTCAACTTCCCAAAACGAAATCGGTAGTTGAGGGATTGAAACAGGGATTGTGCATTGACTGATGCAATTGAGTTAAAGGGCCGCTCGCTGAGTAGTGGAAGTGTTTGAACTAATAGCCAGAGAAAGAAGTTTAGAAGAACATTAGCTGCCGAAAAGGCGTAATAGTACCCATGTTGATATCTTCAACTGCAGTCCAGCAGGACAGGGGGGAGGATGCTTAAATCGAAAGCGGCAAGGGCTGAAAAAGTCTAGAATGTCAGCGAAGAAGCCAATCTATCAATTCAAATTACAGCCGAGGTAAGATGAAATCTACCATTATAATCCCCAAAGAATCCAGTCCAAGAAGAGAATGGTGGTAAGCGAAAAAAGAGAAGGTCTGTGACTGGCCTTCCGATCGAATCGGTCGCAACCTCGATGCGGAAGGTCGCGAATGCAACGCTTCTGGAAACACGCTAAAGTCTAGGCCCGCTGTGCCATTTTAGGAAGGCAAATGGCTAACGGCCAGGGGTCTGGTGCGCTAGAGATTCAGCTCTTGTTTTTGTCTTTTGCGATTGATTGCATGTGTCAAACGAGGGAAGAAGATTGATAATCCGATTTTATGGCAGAGAAGGAGGTTTGATTGGTGACTTGCTGGTTGGGGAGTTTTGGTCTTGTTTATGGCTAGTCGTGATTATGAGCTTGTCTGTATCGAAATACGGGGGCTCAGTTGGTGTGCTGATAATTACAGTTGACTCCCAATACGTGTTGGTAGTATTAGTTCAGGTCTGTTGGACAGACAGGACAGACAGACTTCATGCAGTCTTCTCTATCTCCCGTGTAGATATTACAGAAGCTTTATAAATCAAGTGGTCGCAAACGTTTGTACTATAAGCTTTTTTGAGATGCAAAGAAAGGCATGTATTCATTCATATTCACCTGAAATATGTAGCTTCATAGAAGAAAAATATATACAGTGAAGTATCGAGGTGACATGCCACTGAAGATTGCGGCCTGCGCTTCGTGGGCTTTGTGATTTGAATAAACACATTCCATCAACCAGTCACCGAGGCAAGCTCACATCCACTCCAGATCGTATACCGGAGGATAGTTGTCTCTATAGATATGAACCATCGCCGCCTACTTTACGGGCCCAGATCAAGAAAGGTGTCGGGATGTCTCTACATCTAGCAGGTGAAGACTTCGGGGCCGGGAATGGTGTAGCTGGTGACAGGGGGCCACCAGATGTTGATCGTGACACCGGGGTCGGATCCCTAAGAGAAGATATGTTAGTAACTGCAGCACAGGAGAAGCTTCACAAGGTAGTAAGGTAGTGGGGTAACATACGCTGTAAGCACCAGGGAAGCTGACGGTCGAGGGGGTCTTGGTGCCGGTGCCACCGACAATCTCGATCTGGGCGCACTCCATGTAGAACTGAGCACCGGGATACGAGCTGGCACCGTGGAGGGCGAGCATCTCGGCGCGCAAGAGATACTGACCGGGAGCAATGCACTCGGGAATCGGGATGTTGTGGCGGCCCTGGCCGTTGATGATCGTCTCGGTACCCCAGACACCGTTGGAGTCGAAACCGTACTCCTGAATCTTGAACCAGCCGTCACCGATACCAGAGTCGGTCTTGGCATCGTCGACCTTCTTGAGGTAGGCCATGATGGGACCCTTGTGGGAACTGTCCATGATGTCGGAGGGGGTGGTGCCCGTGGTCGAGGGCATGTAGCGCCAGAGGGCGGTGACGTTGGTGCCGGCCTGGACGGTGATGACCTGGTCGGTCGGGGTTGTCGGGTTGGGGTCGCCGTTGCAGGCGATTGAGTTTGATGTCACGTCAACGATGGGTCCGTTGTACTGGGGAACGCGGACACCGTTGCCACTGCCGTAGTCGACACCGTCGACCTCGAGTTGTCGGAAGAGGGTATGAGCCGATGCCACGGCGGCAAAGGGAAGGAGAAGCGTGGACTTCATGTTGGGCGATGTGAAGAGTTGTGAGATGGGTTGTGATGAAGGCAAGGATGCTTGGTTACCATGTGCTTGGAGAGAAGAGAATCTCGTTTGAAAGGCCGGGGAGAAGAAGGGTATTTGTACTCATGATGCCGACCATGAAGAGGCAACCAAATAAGCATTAACTCTCATCTTGAATGCCCAGGCGCATTTTCGCCGCCACGATCCATCACACGGACGACCTTGGGCCGCTGGACATGGTCACCATCGCCCCCCCACACGCACGTCTCCCCCGAGCAGAGGAGGATGCCATTCATAGGCCACCACCGGAGCCGTATCCGTCAAAATAGGTAAGTGGCGTGGTGATCCTACCTCTGGGCAATTTACATTACAAGCCAAACCCAGACTTTGCCGCCCTCTTACCATTCACCATTCGTCCAAACCTGGTCCAGTCAAAGATTCCCTTGTTCAGTCTGCCCCACACATTGCGACCTAAGAAAATCGATCATGGACTTGGCCGTCGGATCGACGGTTATCGCAAGCAGAATCAGACTATATTCTTGTGCGCGATGTAACTATCATGGTCCAAAAACAGATGTATCCACCCCAGTATATTCCACGCGCCCAACCAAAATGACGCGCTGAATGGGTGGGAAACGTATGCAAGGCGACCTAAAGCTGGTCAGGGTCACGCATGAGGAAGAAAAGAGTAGCTCGGTTCTCGTCGCCCCGGTATTTAGTTTACAACTACTACGGAGTACATGCGTGAACCCCTACCCCCCCTCTGGGGAAAAGGTAGATTAAGCTCCGCTATGGGAATGCGGAGGCCTTGGTGGGAGGTTTGGTTGAAGATATATTAAACGTCCACTCTGCCCCCGCTCTAGGGTTTCACTATGCAACCTTCTATAGTGTTTTATGTCATTGAATTTCCGCCCCCGGACAGTCCGGGGCGGAACTTTGCTCTGGGGTAGAAGCAGATCGAATTTTTTTTTGATTTTTTTTTTTGGTCTGCTGAGCGCATGCAGCGTCCCATCATCCTCTATTATATTTCTATAATTTTTTCTAGTTATTTTTTTGCCACTGTTGACAACGAGGGGGAGCTTGAGACCCTGGACAAAGTGCCCCTCCCCCCTAATATATTTCCTCATGCTTGCGACCTGCAATATCATTTCCCTTCTTGGGTTCATTGGGCTGCCCAAATTGCACCCGTTACCGGGACCCGGGTTATGTTGAAATCGAAATTTGTCCAAGGGTGCAAATTGTCGACAACTTAACGACAAATCGCCCATCTTCCAACCCTTTCCTGCCGATATGAGTAAACGACTACCGAGCCGTGGGGAGCCGTTCAATAATCTACTCGATGCATGAATCTCGGGTAATCAAGGTAGTCTTAAGCGCCGGTCTCGATTTTAACCTCTTCAACGTAGCAGACAAAATCCTTCCCCCATGGGACGACAAATCGCTGCGCAAATCTTCAGAAAGATCTTTCCCTTTTTCATCAATGTAACCATCGTGACCAATTCTCCATACCCCGGCTTCGTCATGGCGCTTGCCAAGAGTTCTATAAATGCCCGGATGGAAGAAGCGGTCCGATCCTATGGGAGGGGATGGGCGTCACAGACGGACAGTCGGGCCTGTGAAAACGGAGAAGAAGATCACTCTTCAAGTCGGGTGGGCCGCGATGTTGTTGGTCTATTCCTATCATAACATGTGTCACATGGAGGTCGATTTTTCCAGGCCGGCTGGAGAGGCGAGTGACTAAAAAGCCCATCCAACAAAAGGCCATCTCGTACTGTAATGATTATAGAAAGGAATGAAATGGCTACGAAAAAAGAATGGATGGAATAATAATCATGCCAGCCGAGCCTGGCCAGGCCATGTATTGGAGAGATCAGCATCTCATTGAACTTGAATCAAGATTGGATATGTCTAAATTATTTTCTATCCTTCTTTTCCATTTTTTTTTCTTTGAATTCTTAATAAGACAAGCAAAGTGTAAGGCACCTTTGCTATTCCTTTTCCCAGACTATCTTCACTATATATTCTTTGTCGAAGGGACACTCCTAGAAGAGACTGCTTAGCTTCGGTCAAATTTTTTGGCTATCAATCGAAGCAGATGTCGACACCTGGTGGGGGCTGTCACAAGGTAAAATACGTACTCCGTACTCCGTAGTATGTACTCCGTACGGAGTACTTGAATACTATTAACAGGTGGCAATGGGGTCAGTAAATCGCTATCAGAATACTTGTAGGCCCCACCACTTCCTTCGTCTGTGGTGCGCCACACTTTTTTTCTTTCACACTTCTTTCGCTATTTTTCGAATGCATCCCAATTTCAATTCTAAATATGATAAATACAACAAAAGTCTAGATTCCTTCAAAAAAGGTTCAGGATCATGAAGATAAAAGGGCGCTTTTAACGAAGGTTTTTGAGGTTGCTATTACCGACAAAAAACCAAATATCGCCAAGATTGCACGAGAGTTCGATGTATCGCGTCAAGCTCCTGCCTACCGAGTCAAAACATTTCATGAGCAGAAAAAGGCCAAGAGACCATATAAAAAGACGGCAAAAAGCCCGAAGGATGCCAAGAAGTTGATTTAATAAGTTGGGTCAAAATGATGAGTGAGAGTTATCTATTACCTGTGATGCCTCGTAAAGTCTGTGGCGCACCCACAGACGACGTAAGTGGGGAAGCAAAAGGCACAAATACAAGTAAATCCCTCCAGAGCTACGGAGTACCCCCGCCCGGACTATATCCCTATAAAATAGCAAGAGCCCGATAGGGGCGCCTGGGCTGAGAAGAGTTTTGCGACTCTATCCGTCGAATATGTGGCGTCACAAAAAGATTCAAATTGTTCTACTGAGCTGGAGCAGAAATGCATCGCATCACACTGCCAGTCTCCTCAACACAGCACCAAATCACCTCGGCTCGCAGCTTGGTAACTGTCGTGTAGGAAGGGTCAAGGAAGGGAGCTGTCATCCCGAAGGGATGACAAGTTCACTTTCTTTGGGGAAAAGGCTCTCGGCCTGACTTTATGTCCTCTGCCAACTTGTCTCCTTCTACCCAAGAGATGGCGGCCAGACTTCGCAATGGGATTCGTATCAGAGTGTCTCCTAACATGGCGGGACGATGCACTCCAAGGATCGCTCAATGGTATGAGTCTAGAAGGCACATGGATGAATAGAGGGAAGGTCAAGCGGCGAGAGGGGAAAATCACGTAGAATGCCGCAAAAAGTGTGTATTGAAAATATTGTCAAAATAGGTGTCTAATATCAAAAGAACGAATGGATGAAAGATGGCTTCTCAAGGAGATAATATCTTCATCCTTGGGGGTGCTGATTTTAGCGTTTTGGCGCGACAGTGCCATAAAAGCGTGGAAAAATAGGCACTGTGGAATACATGTGTGAGAAGCCAGTGAGGGGCTAGTCCTAGATAGGTTTAAATAAATAAAGTATTTTTGAGGAATCCCCACTTTTCTTGAAGTTGCTTTAAACGGGTTCTTCACGAGAGAATCACCGTGATGCAAGGCCAGCGACCAGCGACCAGTGACTCAAGTAATCTCTTATGTCTATAAACTACGCTCCCTACCTAGATAGATAGGACTCTGAAGAACGCTCTTCAGTAGTCAACATATGTACCACACGTTGAATTAAGAAACTCTTACATTCATCAAGGCACTCTGTGCGCGAACCACAATCGGCGACCACCACCTTCCCATTCCAGAAAACCCCGATACGCCGTGAGCCCCTATAGATCCCCTGTATCTAGGAACCCGGTTCGTTACATCGCATTCATCTTTACGGAGTATCGCAACACTAGGCCGAATTCGAGATAGCGCTTCCAATCTTTGCTGCATCAAGCCAAAGGGTGGCACGTGATTGGCCCACAGATAACTAAATCGTCGAGATAAACTTTTTTTTTCTTCATCCTCTGCACGCGACGGCGCGTCGCAATAGTGAATTACCCCTTCTCGAATACCAAATTCCGGGTCGCCATTTACCCAAGATGAAGTACATCCTAGTTTCTGGAGGTTTGTCTTCCTTGGCACACCGATTTTCTCGCTCGTTGCTGACCGCTGTGGTCACATAGGTGTCATCTCCGGTGTGGGCAAGGGCATCATTGCCTCCAGCACCGGTCTTCTTCTCAAGACCATCGGCCTCACTGTTACGAGTATCAAGATTGATCCGTACTTGAACATCGATGCTGGAACCATGTCTCCTATTGAGTTCGTATTTGCCTTTGCGTAGCTTGCCGCGAACCACCCTCGTACTAACCTTGGCCATCAGGCATGGTGAGGTCTATGTGACTGATGACGGCGGTGAAATGGATCTTGATATCGGTAACTACGAGCGATATCTCCTTACAACTCTCACCAGGGACCACAACATCACCACTGGCAAGGTGTATCAACAGGTCATCGAGAACGAGAGAATCGGAAACTATCTCGGCAAGACTGTCCAAGTGTATGTGTGCCCGTAAAAAGCTATTGCTGATGATGACTGTGTGATATGTTCATTCCTTTTATATTCATCGAGACGAGGAATTCAGTCTAACGTCTCGACCAGTGTTCCCCATGTCACTGATGCTATCCAAGACTGGATTGTGCGGGTTGCCCAGATTCCAGTGGACGACTCGGGTCTCGCGCCCGACGTCTGCATCATCGAGCTAGGTGAATAACTCAACCCATTCTTATAAAGTAGCCCTTGTCCGTGCCTGATGCTAATGGGCTGTTCAAGGTGGAACTGTGGGCGATATCGAGAGCGCCCCCTTCATTCACGCCGTCAGCCAACTTCAAAGAAGGGCTGGAAAAGGCAACTTTATCCAGATCCACGTCTCTTATGTTCCCGTGATCCCGTAAGGCCACCTATATTCTTCTCCAGTCACTGTTGAACTGGTGAGCCAGATTGTAGAGCATTAACTGACGAAAGGTAGACCGGGTCCTGGGGGTGAGCAGAAGACGAAGCCCACTCAAAGGGCAGTGGCCGACGTCCGAAGCGCCGGCTTGAACCCCGACTTGGTAAGACAGTGCTCTTTCTTTTGCTAAAAACTCTCCTTGCAGAGTACTAACATACTGTCTTTTTGTATCCAGATCGCTTGTCGATGCGAGCAGCCCTTGGAGACAAGCACTATCCAAAAGATCGCCAACATGTGCCAGGTAGACCAGACACAAGTCGTCGCGGTGCATAACGTCTCAACGACGTACCACGTTCCTCTCCTCCTTGAGAAGCAAAAGCTTCTCAACACCATTGGAACCCTCCTCGACCTCCCCTCCATCAACATTCCCCAGCCACGCATTGACAGCGGCAGCCGCATGTGGGATAACTGGGTCGCGCTGGCGCGAACCCAGGACCACCCACACGACACCGTCTCCATTGCGCTTGTGGGCAAGTACACAAGCCTCAAGGATGCTTACATTAGTGTATCCAAGGCGCTCGAGCATGCAGCTATGTTCTGCCAAAGAAAGCTCAACCTCGTCTGGGTCGACTCGTCCGACCTCGAGGATGAGATGTTTGAGAAGTCGCCGGCTAAGTTCCACAAGGCATGGCATTCGCTCTGCACTGCCAACGGTGTTCTTGTTCCCGGTGCCTTCGGCACCCGTGGCACCGACGGAATGATCAAGGCCATCCATTGGGCGCGTACCAAGAAGATTCCTTACCTTGGAGTGTGTCTTGGTATGCAGCTCGCTGTTATCGAGTATGCTCGAGATGTTCTTGGCATCGAGGATGCTGGAAGCGAGGAGCTTCACCCGGAGTCCAAGAACCCGGTCATCATCTACATGCCTGATGTTTGTTTTCCCTCTCTTCATTTTTCCCCCTTCTTGTTTCTCTTTTTGCCCATTGACTAACGAATGTGATAATCGCAGGTTGACAAGGCCAAGCTTGGTGGAACCATGCGTCTCGGGAAGCACCGCTGTGTCTTCCAGCCAAACACATCGTGGTCGAAGATTCGCAAACTTTATCCTCCGTCTACCACCGAGATCGGGGAGCGCCACCGCCACCGTTATGAGGTGAACCCGACCATGATCGAACAGCTCGAGAAGGCCGGCCTTGCTTTCATCGGCAAGGACACCAAGGGAGAGAGAATGGAGATTATTGAGATCGAGGACCACCCTTGGTTCGTTGGTGTGCAGTTCCACCCCGAGTACCTTTCTCGTGTCCTGAAGCCTAGCAGGGCCTTTACTGGTTTCCTCGCTGCTGCTGCTGGATGCTTAGATGATGTTACGGAGAGATTGCCCAAGGAATAGGTTCGAGTAGAATCACATGAAGCATGTAGAAGTGAGCGAGCGACTGTGCGCCATCGGAGAGAATCTTCAAGACTTCGTTCGGTAGAGGTAGAGATATTTGTTCAAGTTACACATACAATTCTATAAAGATATATTATATCGGCGGTCGGTGACACGGCTGAGCAATGGTAGATATGCTCTATATAAATGAAATCTAATATTTAAAAAATCATTCAAGTATTCTCGAGCATTACCAAAAAGTCATGATTCACCTTAAATCCCTCTGAAACGTCTAACAACTCGGCTATTGGGGCGAGAACAATGGGACAACAGCCCATCAAAGCTCAAAAATATTCAATTTAAAAAACAGCGGGGATGGGCGGCAAGACTTGCAGAGTGATTATGTCTATTTTTGATCTAATAAACCCAACCGTGCCATGAGAGACCATCTAACCGCGTTGAAGTAACAAGAATGGAAAACGTTATGCAGATATAGCAATGATTGCGTGGAGGCAAAGAATATGCACCACCATGTATGTACATGGGATAAGGAAAAATGCAAGCGAACGAATGAGACAGTAAGGAAAAAAGCGTGTGTATGTTTGTATGATCGACGTACATTGTGAAAAAAGTCTTGACATAGAAAAGCCCGAACGAGACATGGATATCACTGTGTCGAAAGAAAAGATGAGGGTTCCGACATTTGTAGAAAGACGTCATTGTACGAAGAGCAAAAAGATGAAAGGGAGATCAAACTCAAACTCGAGTCGAATTTACGCCTTCTTGATCTTCTTGCCCTTGGGCATGCGGACAAGCCAGTACAATGCGAGGGAGGCGGCGATATTGAACACGATGTACACCATGCCGATACCAAAATCGCGCCAGCGGTTGTGGAAGGTCGAGTTGATGCTGGCCAAGAAAGTGTTCGTGCTCGAGATGGGGCAGAAGGCGCAGTCAGAGGTGGCCTCGGGGTTGAGGACATATCCGGTTCCGGTCATGTTGATGTAAGGGCCCATGTAGTCTAGGCAAGTCTGGCTCGCGTTGACCGGGTTGAAGTGGACGTACTCGTTGGTTGCACATCTCGCGGGAGCGTTCGCCATACCAGTTGACATCATGGCTGATACCAGGTAGGTGAAGGGGGAGACGCGGTACATGAAGACCCAGAAGCCAGGGAGAGTGGAGGGGCCGGCGAGGACACCACAAAAGAGGAGACACATCATGAACAGCATGTTGGCCAAGTTACCACCACCTTCAGCAGTCTCCGAAACAGCGATACAGGCGTGGGCGAATGTACACGTGAAGATGAGGAACTGCCAGAACAGAAGCCACATGAGCGCAGCACGTTCGGGACCTTGCCCGGCATTATCGGCGTTCTTGTAGAGACCAACGGGATAGTAGACCAGAGCCCACATGAAGACGGACATGAGAGAGTTCCATGGGATTTCGACCAAGATATTCGAAAGCATGAAAATCTTCCAGCTGTAAGTCTTGGAGGGTCGTTCGCGGACCTCGTAGAGAGATCGCTGGATAACGAAGTAGGGCATTTGCTGTTGGACAAGCTGGCCAAAGATGGTGAGAATGTTGAAAATGGCGAACATTTGGTTCTGCATGCCCTGCAAGGTCAAAGGAGCATTGATGAACACAACACCGATGAAGAGGGCGACGGAGCAGCAAAGGGACCACTTGGAGTAAATGTACGATGGTGTGCGCCAGTATTGTTCCAAGACACGTTTGGTCACAATAAAGAGCTGATCCCAGAAGCTGGCGGCAAATTCACGATAGCTTTCCTGGCCTTCTTCAACTGCGGGGGCAGGGTTGTCCTTGAGGCGTTGAATCTCATTGCGAACCTCTTGGTATTCGGGGCTCTTGCGCCATGTCTCGTGCCAGTCGATGTGAGATTCAGATCCGGGAGCAGCACCGATAGCCTCAAGCATCCATTCAGCCGGGTTAGCCTCACTGGGGCAAGCAGGGGCGCCGTTTCGCTCGAAGTACGAGGTCAAAACCTTGGAGTTTTCACCAATCTCGCCGAAGTATACGGTTTTACCGCCCTTGGCAAGGAACAAAAGTCGATCGAAACGTTGGAAAAGCATGGCAGACGGTTGATGAATGGTACAGAGGACAGATTGGCCAGCCTTTGAGAGCTTCTCAAGAAGGTCGAGAATAGCCCAGGAAGTCTGCGAGTCAAGACCAGAGGTAGGTTCGTCAACAAAGAGCAAGAGAGGTGGCTTAGCGGCAAGTTCAACACCAATGGTCAATCGCTTGCGCTGTTCAACGTTCAATCCTTCACCCAGGATACCAACCACAGCGTCAGCGTAGTCCTGCATGTCAAGCATCTTGATGACTTCCTCAACGTAGGCGATCTTTTCCGCACGTGGGGTGCTGGCGGGTTGACGAAGGAGGGCGCTGAAGGTAAGAGCCTCACGAACGGTACTGGTTTCAAGGTGGAGATCTTGCTGTTGGACGTAACCGGTCTTGCGCTGGAAGGAATCATCGCGGGGCTTTCCGTTAACCAACATGTCACCAGTGATGACACCCATAGAGACACGGTCGGCAAGACAATCGAGAAGTGTGGTCTTTCCAGCGCCAGAAACACCCATAAGAGCGGTCAAAGTTCCGGGCTTCACCCAGCCATCAACATGGTCGAGAATGCGACGAGGTTCACCCTTAATCTTGATATCGTAGCAGACATCATTCCAGTGGAAGATGCTAGTGGAGGCCTGGATGTTTCCCTCGCTGGCGTAGCCAGAGCTGCCGGGCTTCTCGGCGATAACAGCAGGACCATTGGCAGGAGACTCGACATCACCATGGCTGGCCTTCATGGGACCAGGGTAACCGCGACGGAAAACGAGGACTTCACCCTTGGACTTCTTGGCCTGGATGCACTCGGTGGCAACGAAGTAGATGACGTGGAAGCCAATAACGAAACTGAGAAGAATTCCAAAGTTCCTCCACTTGTGAGCAACGTAGTACTTGTAGTTAGAGGCAATGTAGACGTCACCGCTGACAAAGTCCTGACCAGGGACGGAACCAACAGCCGAGCAAGCACGACTGCCTTCGGGGAGATTTTCGTATCCAGGGATCGAAGCACTGGGAATGTAACTGGCGCAGGGGAAGTCACGACCGGAAAACTCATTGACCATGAGGGCTTCAAAGCCGTAGGCAACAGGGTCGAGATAGTTGATCCATCGGCACCAATCGGGCATGTAAGTAACAGGGATGGCGAATCCGGCGAAGATGACTAGGGCGAGAATGAAGACCGATGCGGGCACCATGGCTTGCGAGAGAGTACGGGACAGCGAGGCACTATGATTGGGGGAGATTAGCAGACTGTTTCAACGAAAAGAGAGCAGTTGCGGTTACTGTCTTCAAAGGGAGGGGGGCAGAACATACATGGACCTGAAAATACCAGACATGGCCAAAACCATTGTGAAAGAGATCAACAGGAAGAAGAAGAAGTGGCCAGGGTCACGTCTCATGTTGGTCATGAAATAGAGAACCAAGTTGTAGCAGATACTGTTGAGAATCTTGTACGGCATATCAACGAGAACAGAGGCGAAAGACTCGGCCGAGGGATGATAGAAGGCGTAACGAGTATGCTTCTCCACAATGGGTCGCTGAGAATATTGCGTTAGGATTTCAAGAGCACTGGCGAAAGCGTTTGTCAAGATGGCGACGAAAAGCACCGCAGAACGACTGTAGAAGCTGTTGGTCGTGGTATCCAGGTTGTAGAACAGAGACGAGACAATAAGACCGGTGGAAGAATTGGCAATCAACATGAACAGCGTCAACGACGGATCGCCAATGAGACGCTGCCAGCCTCGCCAGAGACAGAGCATGACTTGTTGGCGGTACGAGAGGAGGAAGGGCGACTTGACACGCTGGCCACGAGCTTGGTGCGAGTGCTTCTGCGCACGGAAGTTCTCGGCGTCCGGACCGTTGAGCGCGTGCTTGACCTTGTAGGCTTCGATCTCGGCGCGGAGCTCAGCGCACTGCTTGCTGGCCCTCCAGGCGTTGGCGAAATCTTCAGGGGTACGCGGCACGCGCGATTCCCAACCAGGACGCACGACGCGCTCCGAAGGAGCGGTCATGGACGTGAGGAAATCGGGCGTGGTCTGGCGGTCAGGGCAGTCGAAGCCGAGATCGAGGAAGTACTCGCGGGCCTTGTCGGCGCGGCCGTAGAAGATTTGGTAGCCGTCGTAGAGGACGAGGACCTTGTCGAAGAGGTCGTAGGCGCGTTGTGGGGCCTGGTACATGGACACGGCGCAAGTCTGGCCGAAGAGGTCGGATTGCAGACGCAGGGTGCGGCAGAATTCGACGGCGTTGGCGGAGTCGAGACCACGGGTCGAGTTGTCCCAGCATTGGAGGGGTGCGTCGGAGAGGGTGGCTTCGGCGATGGTGACTCGCTTGCGCTCACCTCCGGAAACACCACGGATGAACTCGTTTCCGACGCGGGTGTTGAAGGTGTGGCTGATGCCGTACATGGCCATGACGACATCGCGGCGGTGGTCGCAGTATGCGTTGCGGTTGATGCCCTCCGGGAGGTTGTTGGGGCATCGGGCGCGCGAGGCGAAGGTTAGGGTATCTCCGACGGAGAGCTGAGGGAAGTGCACGTCGACCTCGGCGGTGTAAATGGATTCACCACGGTGGTGCTTGTGCATCTCGTGGGCCGTGAGACCGCGGTAGTTGAAGTACGCATCGTCGTTGAGGTAGAGACCGCTCATCTCGCCGGCAATGGTCTTGAGGAAAGTAGAACAACCGGAACCGGGGGGTCCGAGCACGGCGAGCATCTCGCCGGCCTCGAGGACACCGTTCATGTCGTGGAGAATGTCAATGCGACGCTTCCTGCCGCCCGAGTTGATGAGCTGCTTGGCCATGCTCGCAGCCTCGAGCCAGATGTTGCCGACATCCTTTTGATAATCGGTCTCGGCGCCGTATCCAAAGACGTTGACGTTGTCGAAGCAGATTCCCGTCTTGCGGAATCCGTTGGCGTGGGTGTTGATGGCGTCGGCGATGGAGCGGGCCCAGGTGCGGGCGTTGAATTTCTCGCCGTTGGGGTTCAGGGGCGAGTTCGGGTCCGTGTATTCGGCCTGTGACCATACACCGGGGGCTTCGGCTGCGGAGTTGCGCGTGTACTGGCGGGCGATTTCCTGCACGATAGAGTGTCGGCGCTCCATTTCCGCTCCGTGTGATCCATCGTCGTCGTCGTCTACAGGTTGCTGGGTCTGCGTCTTGTTGCTTTCCGAGTCCACGAGAGAAGTGCTACCGCTCGAGTTGGTTCGGGCCCGGTCGGCCTTGGAAGTGAGGTCGTTGGCCGAAGTCGTGACGGTTCCTTCTGGTTTGGAATCCATCTTTGCGGTTTGGTGAGGACGGTGCCTCGTGCTAGGTTGGGGTAGTTGGTTTTCTGCGTCCACTATGTTTGTCGTTGTTGGGGTGTCGCGAGAGGGTCTTGAAAGGGAGGTGTCTTTTTTTTTTTCGGTCTAAAAGCCTGTGAAGAGAAAACTTGTCTATTAAATTAAGGTGTTTAGGAAAAATATAAAAAAAAGAATGACCTCCCAAGGACCAACAGAAACCTATTTTACAAGGGGGGTGGAAAAGAAAAAGAAGAAGGGGGAAAGATAGAATAGGAATGCCACGAGCGTGGTCTTTAATGCAAAGTGCACAAAACATAACAACAAGACCCTGGAAGTTCCTCCGTCTCTCGGGCAATTCGGTTTAGCCACGCAACCGTTCGGGGTCTGGTTGGAGTCCGATGGAGTGTCCACAGTTTGGGGGGGCAATAGTTTTAGTTTACAAGTAGAAGGGAGATGGGGTGCATCAGGGGAAAGGGGGGTGAGCTTCGATAAGCTTCGTCACGCTTCGACACTGTTTCTTTTGACTTTTGAAACAAGTAGTACCAAGTAAGGCAACTGGCTCGTTTTGTTTTGTGGTTTTCTTATGGAGCAAGTGTCAAAAATGAACTCATCTTGAGTCAAATTCACTCATGGGCGGCTTTCAACTTTGTCCAGTTTAACTACCTCAGCCTCTCCATCAACTCAAACTTGACGACAATCCTCCAAGTTGAACAGCAGCAACTCTGGCAGAGTCAAATGAACAAATGAACAACTCTGCTGCGCCTGCACTGCACTCCGTACGGAGTAAAGGGATAAACCCAGAACCGTAATCAAAACCCATCCCATCAATGCTGTGAGATGGAGCGGACAATGTTCTTGATTTTCCTAGCCGAGTTAGTTAGCTCAGTTTCTTCAAGCTTAAAGCGATCCTAAACCCCCCGCAACAGTGGAGTTGATTCCCTCCAAACGCTCCTGAATCGAGTAATTAACGGGGTCTTTTGTGCTGATGCGCACCCACACCCACCATACGTACACGTACTTGTACGGAGTAATACTGGTAGTACGGAGTACACTATGACGGGAAGCAAATTACTATTCATAATGATGGGTGGCATCCACCTTGTGCGATTGGGCCAGGCCAATGGGCAGTTGATGCGACCCGAGTTCGGGTTCCAGACCAATCCAGCTTGACGAGTTTTCAAGTGCGAGTGCGTCCGGCTATTCCGAGTCTAGTCCGTAGAAAAGGAGTCTGCAGGATGTGCAAAAGTATATTTTGGGCTTGCTTGGCGCCTGTCAGTACTAATACTCGGTACACGTTTAGTTTAGGTTTCTTAGTAATGTCGAATCGAATGGGAATCGTAGGCGGAGTCGGGTTCTTCTTTGTCTCTCCCATTCTACTCCGTAATACTAGTCATTTCTTTCGTCCGTGTTTTTGTCCGCATTCTCGCCATCTTATTACTCACTCCACCCTTTTGCTTTTGTTTTGTTAGCTTTCTCGCTTTCTTGCTTTTTCATCCTTCTGTTTCCAAAGGGGGCAAGTATTATGGTTACCAGTTAGTCTTTTTCTTATTGCATTACTTCGCTTCACCAAGTTGTCGTGGATAGCTGAATACTTGTACTCGTCGAATATACGTGTATTCCGTACAATGATAATGAGAAACTGAAAATATTAACTCAAGAGCCCTGACATCATCGAATTACTCGGTACTCCGTACTTGGCGAGCAGATACTTGTAAACTCGGACTTATCTCTCAGCCCGTCCACCGAAAAGAATCCCGCAACAACAACCCGAATATGCAAGGCGAATTTCCACCTCCCAATAATTGCCCTCTCTGATCGTGATAGTCTTGCACACCATCTTACTCCGTAGTATGCGAAGGAATGACGGCTTCCATCAGCCCTGTTTGGGCTTTAAAACTCGGATTCCTTGAACTGTCCAAAAGACCGTGCCCCGAATACGAAAGAGCTGACATAAGCTTTCTCGCAAAGACCCATTTTTTTCATTGTGAAGAACCTTTCGGGGGCACGGGCGCGTTCTCGGGCTGCTCTTAGAACCCGATGCCCCGCCATCATTGCTTGGCGTTTTTTTTTTTTTCCTCTCTTCCTCTCGCTGTTTCTGGAAGATTAGGGCTTTCCTCGCGCGTTTGCTGACTCTCTTGCCTGACTCTCTGAACTCAAGTTTTTTTTTTTTTTCACTGGACTAGCTGTATTGTAAACCCTTGCAAGTTGGGCATTGTCCTCACTGAAGGAAGACGGGGACAACACAACACCCTTTTAATGTTTTTATTGCTGAAAACATACAGCCCTCTTCCCACTGAACCCTGTGTTTCTTCAGTGGCTCAGTTAGGTCTAAGACCTATTCTCCAATTGGAACTATGTAGATCTCTAGGGGCCAATCCTTGTAGGAATGACTAGTGATATCACAATGGCTCACAGCTTCATTGTCGCTGATAACACTCGTAAGTCGCCATTTTCGTCAAAACCAGGATCAGCTTGTTGTGTGAAATGCCTCTCGGGAATGTTTCAGCGTGATGTGTAGTTTAGCTATTATCACCTCTACCCGTTTGTTTGTATTCAGCCATTTACGGAATAGTCCTGTCATTTGTGTGAACGCGTTGAAGCACCACTATGGTCTATATTTAGGCACTCTGGGTTTCCAACTCTTCTATAATCTAGACTAGGTTTTCTCATTTGATTTCTTCTCTTATCCATTTCACCGGGACCTGATACCTTGATATTGCATCCAGGGGGCTAATATTAAGTCGATATGCAAGCACGCGTATTGGCTATGATCAACATGACCCTTGATTCGTGCTTCATAACAATATATTACCGAGTACAGAGTACACCAGCAAACGAGTAAAAATACAGCTGCCTAGTGTACCTTGCAGATTTGGATATTAGTAGCGGGCTGCAAGGATCGGTCCCAACCCAGGGACATGGGTAAAGTAAACGAATTTCACTACATTGACACCCTTGTCACACAGACACACACCATACTGTTGGAATGTGTAGGTTGAAGCCGTAGGTAGAAGTGTAAAAAGGAAGTGTCAAATGTATTTGGTAAATGTTTGCAATCACGAGGTGACCCTGTACGTCCGCAAGTGAGTGTCCTGCGAGGGGTACAATGGTCTGGTTCGTGATGCTTCGTTGTTCTCTCCTAAGTTCTACGGAGTACTTGAGCGAGAGCTCGGGCAACCACGGAATATACTCCGTATACTCCGTACTCCGTGCTTGTGTGTGGTCATGTGGTCCATGGGTCCATCTGTTGCCAGCTGGTCCCAACATTGGATTCTCTCTTTTCTTTCTGACCACACACGCTCCCAACACATAATACGGAGTAGTACTCCGTATCGAAACAAGAGTCCGTTCGGGAAAGCACTGAAATCCGAACACAATACTACGTACGGAGTATTAAAAGCGCTAAACATTCCAAGTGCCGCTTAATCAGCGGCATCTATCTGTGACATCGACCGACTCGATTGATCTCCAATCCCCTCCAACAGATTCGCCAAGTCACGCCATCCGGTAACGTACGCGCGACAACGATTTCGTAAACGGTTTCGTGCTCATGTTTGTTATCTCGGTGTTAAGTAGTCCGTGTACAGTTGTGGCCTGGTCACTCTTTTCTCTCTGTCTACCTGGTTCAGGGGATCCTTCAGAACTCCTGAACAAGAAATGCTTTGGAAACAGTCACGGCTTTCTTTTGAGTTCGATGTTACTTTCCGTGAAAAGTCCGCGGACTTTTCACTTCCGTCTTGTTAGTCAAAGGCGAAGCCCCCTGGATGGTAATTCAAGATACGCACCTAGTACTTCTTAGACGAAGCCCATTTGTCGTTCTAAATAGAAAGTTTTTAGTATAATGAGATCAAGTAAAGGAAGCTGGTTTGTGGTCCATTTTATCGCGCCTCAATGGTTAACGTCGGTCCCCAATGGGGTCTCTTTTCTAGATCGAGGCCATCTCATCCTGACAACCAGTCCGTTTTGTCGGCCACTGTATGGAAATATGGTAAGATTGGATAGTTTATCCCTACGTTGCGTATCGCTGTCCCATCCATGGAGTTTTGTTAAGATTACGATCATAAGCAGCAGGGTCATGCCCCCGTTCAAGCCTTGCAAGACTCACGGCCCTTCCTATGTGACGTTTCCAGAATTAACTCAACATGTGATTCATGAAGAGTTTCGGTAGACGTCTAGTAGTTCTACTGGAAGGATGCTGCAGAAACTATCATCAGAGCTCATAACCGGAAGGGAAACAAGTTAACCAAGAGGCCCTCATGTGAAAGGAGTTTAATCGGAGCATCCACATGTTGTATTCCTCGTATTATTTTCCACTTCCTCAAGTTTCGCATGTTATGTCTTCTACTTGGGAAGTATTTTAGGCTCATTCATATTTTGTGACAATATTTTGTGAATACATAGTTCTTGTAAGGCTGCTTGCGCTTCTCCTTGGAAACAATACTACAATCATTGACCCTAAAGTAACCGAGTAAATTACGGGTAAACAGCACAATTGCACTTTCGGTGTGAGTAGAATCGCACAGTTACACGCTATGTATGAGATATTTGCTATTTTGGACTACTCGAAACATATTTATCCCTGTTCGGAGACGATATGCCCACATTTACACCACTGGTATTGAATAAGTTGTTCCAGTGAGGCATCAGATAGAATTTCTTTCTTTCTTTTTTTCCATACTGAGGTCTGTTTTATGTCCCCAAAGTAGTCAGTCTACTCAGAGGAATGAAATGTCAAGTCTGCTTATATACAAAGTATCTTTTGCTATTGTAAATATCGACAATCTTGACAATAGGATATGTTCCCGAAACAGGAAAGAAAGAACTCTGCCTTCGTATGCTCTGGTTTAGCCATCATTTCCTGGTTTCTTAATTGGGACCATGCCAGAAAACACGTGATGCTGAGAACCTAGGATAGCCCTTTGTATCAAGATGCCCCTGAACAGATGCCATAACAGGGTTAGGATATGTGGTCTAAGAGTACTTCAACACCACAAAACAATGATTCGGTCATTTTAAACGATTGTATTTTAGATTGGCAATGTGTGATATTGTGTAGAATTAGGTTAAGAAGAGATCTTTAGAGTCAGAACCTGTCGGGGTAGTGTAACGGTCTATCGTCTTTCGACAGCAACGGATCAATCAACCACTCATGTAACACCGAGCACGAGACGGATGCCCAACGGCACACCCATCTTTTTATTGGCTATTGAAGTACATATTAGTAGATATCTTCGGTAGTAGGTAGTCTCTAGTATACAAAACAACCGTCTCCCCTCTTCCCTTCCTTTTGGAACTCTTCAGGGAGTGAATCAGGCATGGGAAGAAGAAACATGACGCTCTTGGTCAGGGCGTTAACTAAACCTAAACGTGTTACGACCGGTATGCGAAGGCAGGTTTACTCGGAGGCTCTCTCTCACCCAGAAGCTAGAGGCGGAGTGAATTCTTCTTTCCAGGAGAACTACAGACGCCGTGAGGCCAGTAAATTTGCAAGATAAGAGGCTTCCTGCCCCTATCGGGGTGCGAGAATCCCGAATACAGCCTTGGAGAGGTATTGCTTATGACAGAGGCCCAGTGTAGGCAATAATATGAACCAATATATATTGCCAATATGAGAGGCTCGCAATATTATTGCAATACGACTCAGGGCATATCATACGGGGTCAATATGGAAGGGGTCATATTATATTGCAAGCCATATATATTACCAATATACCCAATATGAACCAATATCATAGCTAATCGTAAAGATCAGAGTCATTAGAATGCCTCTGATGTTGTTAGGTGATGAGATAAGGGTCGAAGTGGAGTAATATGGGTCATCGATAAGAAGTCAACGAATCAGAAAGCAAAAGGATAAGAAAAACGCACTTTAACTGGTCCAAAAAGCCCATAATGCCATGCCAAAAGGTACATTATCGCAACCGGGCGCCAGGGCAGTCTAAGTGGCGCGCGAACCTGTCTTTTCTTTGTGCAGTTTGTGCACAGTAATTGATTGACCTCCATCTAAATCAACGACAATAATACATGGCATTATCAACTGCGTGGCACCTTTGGTGCCACAAAGTCCTTTTCCCTTTCTTGACTACGTCTGTGATCCTACAACCCTGTTGCTCGAATATACTTGTAGAACAATCGTGTTGTCTGGTGTTATTTTTTTTCTATATATTTATTGGTTGGAGAATAGGCCATATTATACGTATTGTTTATTGGCCATATGAGAATCATGATATTATATTATGGGTTGAAATATAATATATTGCATATTATTGCCAACACTGCAGAGGCCCTCATAGCATAGGCTGCATTGTTACACCCTGTGTGTCTGTTTATTCGATTCAGAGGATTCCGCAGCAAGAAAGAATTGACTACGATTACAATCCATCACTTGAAGCTTTGGCTCGTTCGTCCTTGAGTGCTGAGCCTAAAGGGCAATGGCATGTTCCACGAACTAGCAAGCCATACAATGGCCGAAAGAGTGATCTATTTTTTTTTCTAGCGTGAGTTATTCGTACATAGAATGGTTGCCCTTCTTTTTCGCCCCCCATACCTTTCTTCATCCTAACAATGTCTTCATAGACCTATTCACCGATAGATGCCTCGTGTCTCGTTGAGGTACCTCATCCACCTGCCCCTCTACCATGGGGATGACTTGGCACCAAATTGATAGATAGAACAGCCCTGCAATAGTATTGGAAGCTTAAAGGAGGAGGATATGGACCTGATGGAGCTGGATTCCATCGATGGTGAGAGAGCTCGGATTTCTCACATTTCCTGGAAAGAAACGTCCATTTACAAGTATTGCTAGGATGAGATTACTAGAGTACGGAGTAGATACGGAGTACATGTTCATGGATCCTCTCTTCTTCTAAGGCTGATGTTTGATTTAACTGGTTTCGGTCTTCCAATCACAGGTCGATGCTTGCCGGAATTAGAGATGAGACTGCACGCTAATAGCTAAGTCATAGAATGAATTAAACTAGTTTCCGGAGCTTTTTAAAGGCTTGAATAGATATCTTTACGTTCACTCAGCCCTCGATGATCAGAAGTGAAACAGTCTGTGCATCTCGACTAACGGATGCCAGCGAAACTTACGGGCTATCTCGTTTCTTTGTACAACACAAAAAAAGGTTTCTTTCCTGAGAAACAAATCACTTCCATGGTTTGTTTTTCTTGTATTTACTTTTGCCAGCACTTGGAGTGGCGACACAAACACCAATCAACTTGACGAAATGCAATGTGGTGGACTCAAGCATATTTCCTTTTTTTTTTCGTCTCACCGCTTCTTCCTCTCCCCCCCCCCCTGAACTTCATCACAAAACTTTCAGGGATTTTTACCCTCCGATGGACAGATCCGAAGAGGTTAATCCAAGGGCTGCATGGGTGCAATTTCCATGTTACATCGGACATCCATGACGAGCAGCAAAGCAAGGACTTATTAGTCAACGGAGCATATCCATCCCCAAGCACGAGCGGGAGGACAAAGAATCAGAATTTGCCCAAGGGTATGCAGGGCACAGGGCACTATGAAAATAGGGGACTCGAAGACATTGGCTCATAGATAAGAGACCAGCGCGTAGGCAGCCGAGTCTCTATGTCTCACCACCCGCCATCGAGGTCGAGGTCGAGGTCGAGGTCGAGGTCGAGGCCAAAAAGTTTTGCTAATGGGAACTAAAAGAGGGGGAAGGATCAAGGTTCATCCCGTCACCAGCGTTGGCCCCCCCTTTTAAAGAAGCTGCCGGACTCGAATTTTCAGAATGTGACAGGTGATGGCGTCGATTGCGATTGACAGCGACTTGTGTGCCGTGAAACGGTGCTTCATTTTTTTTCGTGTCACGTCACGCAACCGCTCTTTTTCCTCGAGGATTTATCGAAATCATCATTGAATAGAAGTTCATTACACATCTATAGAGTATAATCAGGGCCCACCGCTCACTTCCACGAGAATCGTGCACTCACTCACTTGATATGTGCCTCCATCGCCAACTACAGCACCAGCATGTCTCAGCTTTCAACCTCCCACAGAGAAGTAAAACAAAGTGGAAGGGGGGAGAAAGCCCCCTCTGCCAAATTTCGCACTACGTCTATTCTAGATCCCTTGATCCCTAACATCGAGGTGGAAAAAAAATCAAGCCACCCGGGGACTTCCAAGTAGTGTAGATCACCTGGCTCTCTCATCGCCCAAAAAGAAACGAGCAGCAAATCACATTTCCACATATTAGACACTAAACAGCCCAGGTAAAAAAGCAAGCACACATATGCAAAAGAGTTGAGTTGCAAAAAAAATAAAGAGGGGAAAAGAAAAGTTGTCACATCCCACACAATCAGGGTTCAGCTGCATCTTTACAGCTTCAAGATTCACAAACACTTCGCACATTCCCCCCCCCCCCCAGCCCCGAACTCGTTTTGGTTCTGGCTACACGTACCACATTTGAAGTTCTCTTAAGGCCAAAACATGCGCTCGTTCCCCAAGCTCCATCTGCCCACCCCTCTCATGTCTTGATCTTCTCCTCTCCATCCTTCCCAAGCTTCTCCTTCTCTTGACCTCGACGGTTCTTGTGCGACCCAACACCTTGAAAACAACCACTACCAATCCAAAGATACTCCAGGAAGGAGGAGAATATCGTCGTCATGGCCGCCCAAGTGACGGACGACCCCGTCATCAACGCACAATCCAACTCAGGATCCATCATCGCAATATGTTCCGTCCTAATGATCGTGTCCTTCTTAATCGTCATGACACGCATGTACATTCGCTTCTTCATCATCCGAAGTCCGGGTCTCGACGACTTGACAATCGCCTGCGGCCTCGTAAGCACCCGTCGTCCCCCATAAACTATACACGAAACCGCTAACAGAGTCAAGGCAATGGGAATCATAGCTTCGGTGTTCACCTGCCTAGAAGCGACGACGGGACTGGGAAAACACTCTTGGACAATTGATCCGGACATGATCCCCTTGCAATTAACATATCTCTACGTGGTGCTAATAGCCTACAACCTAACAACCAACATTGTCAAAATGTCTTTCCTCTTCCAATTCCGTCGCATCTTTGCAGAAGCAGGCATCCAACGCATATGCTTTTGGTCCCTCATCTTAATCGGCATATGGGCTCTAGTCCAAGTCCTCCTCATTGCACTCGCTTGCATCCCTCTTGCTTTACTTGCGCCGCAAATGGAGAACAAGTGTTTGAGTGCCATGATTGTGTGGTATTTTACTTCGGGCATGAACATCGTGACAGACTTTTGCATCTTTTTGATTCCAATTCCTTCGGTTGTCAGGTTGCAATTGCCTTTGAAGCAAAAGGTTTTGCTCTGTGGTGTTTTTGGCCTCGGCTTCTTGTAAGTTTGTTTTCCCTTCTGCCCTAAATACTTGCTTTCTAACGTCAAATCTTTAGCACTTGTATCATTTCGATAATCCGCATCTTCACACTTCACTACTCTTACGACTCGGACGACATAACCTGGGACAACACCTCTCCCGCCTGCTGGTCCATCGCCGAAATCCACTGCGCAATAGTCTGTTCCTGCCTCCCCACCCTCCGTCCCCTCCTTGCCCGATTCATACCCTCATTGGGCTCCCGCAACGCATCCGCGGGATACGAAATGTACGGCGAGCGCAAAGTCGCCGGCTCTGGATCCCGCGAACATGCAAAGTATCGCACCCGCGGCGACCCTACCCTCACCGATACCCAAGTAGATGATGATACGGGGAGCACGGAGGCGTTGAAGCGTGATGCTATGGCTGATCACTCGAGGCCTTCTTCGTCGCCTTCGCTACCTATGCCGGAGTTGACTGTGCGGCGCGATGGAGTGCTGTCACGTACTGAGGTTGGCCATGGCACTGATGGGCGAAATTCAGTACAGGGGGGTGAAATTCTGGTTACAACGGAGACTAGTGTGCTAAAGAAGGATGCAAAGAAGCTGTTTTAGCGTCTGGATAGCCACTACCAATACTTGTTAGCAGTGACGGGGGGACTCTGGCGCTTGTGTTCACCCAAGGAATGGCGTTCTTTTGTGCTATTTGTAACTTGACTGATTTAATGATCTCTATTGTGAATTATATAGCTACAAGTATGGAGCATTCAGTTTACGCATCTTTGATTTTCATATTCGCCGTGGCGAAATGCATTGTACGGTCACTCATGTGTTGTAGATTTCAATCGCTATGAATGAAGTATATAAATCGTAATTCAAAATGTCATTTTTACATTTAACCCCATCCTGGACGCCTAGAAAAGAGAAACGAGACAGAGTGGCCATGCGCTCAAGAAAGAAAAGAATACACAACATCACCATCAAAACGGCGAGGACAGTTTCATTCAGCCACCTTCAATTCCGCCATGCCTTTTGCTACCCCGCTGAAAGGGCACACACCAGGGCTCGATTCCTTATTTTCCATCTCGCCTCGCATGTGCTGTGCGCGGACGTACGCAATGCTTCCCGGTACGTGGGAAAACTCCTCGCCATCCCGCACACACCACTTGGCAAAGAGATCGTTTTGGATCCAAATGACTTTGCTCAAGGCCTTGACCATGGAGATGCGCTTCGACATGGGAAACCCATTATGGGTAAGGATGGCTTCGGTGAGAACACTTTGAATGAGGCAGAGGGTTGCGTTGATGTGAATGTATTCGACTTCAAGGGGGTTCTTGCGGCCGAGGCCAACGTGCATCATTCTGGAGAAGAAAAACGGTCAGCATTCAGGGTACCATTCAAGGCAGATGGGGATAGTTAACGCAATACATACCCAACGTTATCCAAGTACTCCCAAAAGGCCATCTTGGACTGATCCGAGCAGATCTTGGTGAGATACGAGTTTAAAAAGAGCTTCCGTCGCTCCAATTCGGGGCTGTTGGGGGCCAAGTGTTCTTCTACTGGCGTGTCGACCTTGGATGTTCGCGTGGTGAAGACACGGGCGGTGACATCGTAAGCAAGAAGCTTTTGGTAGACGACGTGGACGACGGCTGGGATAATGTCTTTGACAAACTTAGACCCGAAGGCCAATGCTTGGAGATCATCTGACAAAATAGAATGTTAGTCGTAGCCAGGTAGTCAGGGAATCGCCGACCTAAAGATGAAGCGCGGGCAATCCAAGGTGGGCACAGCCACCTGCACGGTACGAGTGGGCTTCTTACAGTCATCAAAATCTAGAAAGCTATGCAAGTATTCGATGCGAGCTTCAAGGTTTGTGTAAAGACCCTTGCGGTCCACATGAATGAGGTCTGAATTCGACATGATGGGATGTCTACTTGATCCTCGAGAAGAATAAGATGACAGGGGGATTGACTGGATGTAGGGCTGAGAGGAACCACACGACACAGATCTGGGAAATCGGGCCTTGGACGTTGAAGCTAAGGAGCAAAATCGTACGAGAATGACAGGTCTAGAAGATGAATGAGAGAAAAGAGGAGGGGTTGAGACAAAACGGGAAGAGCCCTGCGTTTTATCCAGTCCTACTTGACAGGAGCCCAGGCCACTTATTGGCACTCGGTTCCGAGGGCACGGAGAAATCAGAGTGGGACACACGCCTGGGTGTGGTCAATGGTGTAACGGGGTGGTGGGGGATTATACTACCACTATTAAGCTCAAGGGGGACGAGATGCATCAAGGGGCTGATGTCTCTTCTGTCGAAAGGGTAGCCATTGTTTTCCAGAGACGTTGGCACTGAAGACCTGCTGTAAGCAGAATACCAAAGCTTGGTTCTTTTGTCGCTCCATCGCTCCATCTCTCTTCCTCGTCTCATCTTGATGAAGAGGGTTTTTTTGAAGCTGCTCGTGGCTAGAAGATAAACAACCCTATTTCTTCAATTCTCCGTCACCTCTGCCTCCCACTCAGGTGGCATCTAGTTTATCCAAACTACTACTCCGTACTCTAGTTCGGCAAAGAACTCGGTGTCCGTCCTCTCTCGCATTGCATTGGATGGGAAATCGGTGCAGGGGTAGGTGGTAAATCGCAATTTAGACAATCGCCATTGCTTGGGACATCGTCGAAGCGGGGTGGCTTGGGGCAGGGGTTCGACAAGTTAGCGAATCAGTTACCCAATAATAGTAAGATGGCGCATTGCAAGCCTATCGACGGCGCTGAAGAGAGAAAGCGAGCTAATACTTGTAGAGAGTCCATCTTCGCTCAGGAAGCATTAATATGGGTACTGCTAGTTCACAAAGAGTACGGAGTATTAGCTCGAGCCTCCTCCTGTGGGGTCGAGGTCTTGCATCTATCGTGAGCCGGCCGGCTCACAAATGATAAGTTAATACTTGTACTCCGTATTCCGGGGGTACAGGATCTTTCAGCTGGTTCCCGAAGATACACACGCTCGAGCCGTCTCCTTTCTGATCGGGTGAATCCGCCAGTAGATGGAATATGGAAGAGCTGAGAGTTCGGCAACGACCCCCGCCGAACCAAAAAAAGAAAAAAAAAAAAACCGCAATTCAACGAGCCATGCTGCGGATAATGGCTACCTAGACTACGGGTTGGTCTTCCTGGGCCAGATATCAGAGGCAAGAGAGGGGCTGGCTGGCCACGGCATTGCGAACTAGTTTAGGTTGCCCACCCCCTTGAGACTTTTCCTACTCCGTATCCCCGAGAGGATTGTTGTCGAGCAAGAGGCGGGGCAGGGGGGAAAGATTGTAAAGTCGCAGAAGAATGCCCGGGCCTCCCCTTGGCACTATTAATAGCTTGTCTACTCCGTAGTTTAGCTTCTTCCGCAGGCAAATGCCATGCGAGGCCTCAGAATCATTGACTCTGCGATAATTTCCAGAGACGACTGAAGGATGGAGCTCATGTTTGCTCTTGACATGACGACCAATCACTGAAGACTGGAAGGCTGGATTCGAATGCAATGCGATGCATTGCGAAGGTGATCTGAATGGGGACTGTCGTAATTCTCCGTGCCAGAGCAAAGACCCTGCGATCTGTGCGACGATAAAGTGGGGGAGGGTTTGGGTTCGATAAAAAAGGGGACGAAGTTTGCCAGATGGAAACGAGGGTTGGCATAAAAAAGTGCACTACGGAGTAATTTTTCTCCCGAGTTTTTACTTGTACGGGGTACATGATTATTACTTGACGCTGGGCGCCACCTTCCCCCTCACTGTGTTCAGACGCTCCTGCTTCATTGGAGTGTGGTTTGAAAAGGAGGAATACAAGTATTGATAATACCCGAACTGCCACCCAATAGTACCCAGGGTTTGCCAGGCTTGTAGTTTAATTGGCGGGGAGTCTTTCATGTCCAAGCGCGCTCTACAGGGCCTGCTTGTTCGCTGGACCCCCAGAAAAGAGGGGGCACAGCATGGATCCATTGATGGGCTTCCAGCCAGTCTGGACCCCCTGCTGGGACCTCGATCCACACACCAACACAACAACGCGACACATCTTGACAATCCCCGGGCAGTCGTCGATAACCAGTGGTAGCACATCAGGAGAACAAAAAAAAAAACACACAACAGCCTTGTGGTTAAACTTGTCAAAATCAAACCTTCATACGGATCGCAGACGAAAGGCGGGGCCAGCCTGTCACCAGCATGCTGGTGACGGCAATAGCTAGTCTCGTACAGCCTATGTACTACCGGAGGCTGAACCACTAATCGACCAACTAATGCATGCTAATTTAAAGTGCTGAGTCCAGGTGGTCTCGAATCCATTCGGCCCACTGTTTTCAGTGGAGTCGAGACAACACGCGGGAAACACGAGATCTCCGTCGATCCTCTGTAGTACTACTCTCCTCTTTCAACTTCTTGCGTCCTCTCGTCCTCTCGTCCTCTAAATCGGGATGAAGGAAGGGGTTCCTTTCAGTGACGACAAGACATTCAGGTGGTGAGAATCGAACCAAAAAGGAATGTCGCGATAAGAGCACTACCCACGTGGGCAAACTGGCAAGCCCACTATTCAGGCTGGCCAAACCCATCGCGGAGTAGGCTTCGTGACAAGCGAAGCTGCCAAAACGTGGCTGGCTGGCCAGGCCCATAACGCTTTCCCCCTTTTTCCCAATGACCCTCGCTCACCTGCTCCGTAACAGAGCGGACCTCGACCTTATGTCAGCCACGTGTCGAGGACGGGCTAATAAGTCTTCAGTGAAGCTATGGTGTCCCAAAGCCCGAGACTGGATAGAAAGCCTTTCTTCTCTTGTGCACAGTCCGAACCTAGCTTGTCCCGTACCGCTTTTTGGCAGCTCGTGAGTGATCGATCGACGATCGATCTGACCAAGGGGTCGACTCTTCATTGGCTTTCGAAATCACCGCTGCAAGCAAGATTGACAAGCAACGAAACTAAACCTCTATAGCAGTTATGGCCTTTTCCATCAATGGAGTGTTACAGGGTTTGTGGAGTGCTTGGTCGTCGCTCGGCGCGCGCTGTGACCTGCGCCTCTTGCTGATGGCAACATGTACTTGTAAATAGTGTCGTTCTCGCCCTCATTCTCCACAAGGATCCGGAGCTAGAACGTTTGGACAGTGGGACGAACTGAAAGAAATGGCCTGGAAACACGAAAAAAAAAAAGGGGGGGGGGGGAATGAATATTCCAAAATCTAACCGAGTGTGGAAAAAACTCGACTGTGTATGTCTATCGCAATGGTATAAAAGGGATGCAGACGCTTGCGCATTGAATGAAGAAGTTGCTGGGCTGAACGAGCGACCAAGGCCAGCCGTCGCTGGTGTTCCTTCTGAACACATGCACCAAGCCCAAAAACCGACCGGCCAGTCAAAGAAGATTATACAGTGGCCCATGGGGGCAAGAAGAAGGGGAAAAAGGAGACAACAGGATATCGTATCGCTACATGTAAAGAACAAACGAAAAGGAAGAAAACAGTCCCAATATATACACATCCCAATCATCGTGGCAAGCCCTAAATGGCCAGTCAAATCAATTGCAACAGAGGATAGATCAAGGCGGAAAGGAGACCCAGCCTAAAGACCGAAGCTTTCGGCCGAATCCCCCGACCCTCTGACGGCAGGCCCACGCCGGCCGGGGCACCTTGGCCTGATGAGGCGAGCACAACCTCGCCCGTGGGGTACCGAATATTATACACGGGCGCCGTCGTCAATATTTCGGGCGAACCCAGCGTGTGGGGGCACGTAGCCTGGTTCTGGTCAGGCCAATCCAGCTTGCACTTCTCATCGTGGCCCCATGTGCAGAGGGGGTCGAGGACGTTGTACAGGATGTAGTTTTTGGCCACCCAGCTGTCGGGCTGCGCCAGGCAGCTAACGAGGAAATTCATGCTATTGGAGGCACTGAGAGGTAGTTTGTGCCCGTCGGTATGTATTAGGCTCTTGCATTCGGAGGGGTCGAGGTTCTTGTACTCCATGGGCGTGGCGCCGCCAGATGTCGGGAGTTCGGTGCTTGATTTGCCCGTGTAAAGATAATTCCACGCGTCGTAACTGACATCGTAGGCACCCTCGGATGTGTCGATGCGGAGAAGTTTGACGGAGCGTCCCTCGTAGGTGAGCTCTATGCAGATTTCGTTGCAGTCTATGCTGCCAGGCCAGTATGCGACTCGGTTCGTATTGATCTTGCAGCCGAGCACGCCGACCGAGGACGAGTAGCTATCGTGGGGAGTTACCCACGCTGTGCCGCCGCTGAATGCATCTGCAAAGGAGGAGAGGAGAAGGAGAGTGATGGTGAGGTAGAGGCGGAGGCGGAGGGAGGAGAGGAAATTCGAGGAGCGAGCGCAGGCAGGCATTGCAGGCATTGCAGGCATTGCGAATGGAGAATCGTAAGGAACGTGATTTTTCGAAAAGTATCGGGTATCGAGTCTTTTAAGACTTGAAGATGCAGGTTTATCGCTGAGGCAGGATATGTCGAGCGGAAGAGGAGAAATGAGCGTCGTTAGGCTACGTGCAAAATGCAAAATGAGCGAATAGCGCCGCGCACCGTGGCGGGCATAGCGAAGTTAAAGTGGACGACGATCAATGGCGTAGTCAAGATGTCAATTGAGATTCCGACAATCGAGAGCGTCCATCAGTGAGAAAAAGGAACGAATCGGTGGTGTCGCAGAATGAGTGACGCTAGAAACACCAAAATACTCCGTAAGGGTAAGGGGGAGAGAGAAAAGAACGCCCAAGCGTGGAAGGATGAGGCGACATCGTGCAAGGTTGGAATTGTGATGGGGAGAAGAGAAGAGTGACAGGATGGATGAAATTGATGAAATTGGCAGTCACCCCACTTTTTTCTTTGCTCGTTTTTTCCCCCCTCTTTTGTGCCCGAAGACACATCCTTGGCTTGGTTTTTACCATGGCGAGAAAGACGGGAATCGAGAATACCCTCGTTAATTATCCAGAAATCAATTTATTCATTTTCACCCTGCCGTTCCAATTTTTTCCTCTGTATGTCGTGTTGAATTTTCTTTCTTTTTTTTCTCTTATTTTGGCTTTTTTCCCCTTCTTTTTTTTGCTGGGAACCAGGGATAGTCGCAGTCGCATTGACTGACCAATGCTACCCTGTCGCATCAAAAGAGAGACCAAGTGCTGAGTTGCAAAGCTGCCAAAAGATTGAGTGTTTACTCTGTACTTTGTTCGAGTTGGTGAGTTGATGGTCGACTAGGCGCAGACATAGGCGCAGACATAGGCGCAATGTCCATCCCATTTTTAACCGTCGTTCCCGTCTCTTGCATCTTGGAGCCAGCGCGCGCTTCTCATTGCTTGGCAACTTATATTTCTTCGACTGGCTACTAATGGTCTCGTGAACCTCGTGTCCAACTGCCAGTGTTGATGCATCTGGTTGTTGGTAGGAATGCCCGAGCAAGTTGCGAGGTAGCGGTCGAGAATGGGTGGCCGCATCCCACCTGGCAGCATCTATCTACAGGTGGGGGGTATTATGCGTACCCATCTGATCAGTGGCCGACTCTTTGGAAATGGGAGTGCATTTGATTATTGCCTCGATTGGTTGATTGGGTAAAGCAGGCGTCATAAAATCGGGGATTAGTGTGGCAAGCCCGCGGAAGTAAGCGATGGATGCTTGCTTCTATTTGTCGTGCACCTGTTTTGTGACATGCGCATGCGCCCGACTTTTCGTTCTTCGCTATTTCGGATTTAGATGCAATTATCCCCGTCTAAAGGGAACGAAACGGCCATCATCCACGACCGCGACTTTTGCCTTCATTCCGAAATGAATTAGACTATATAAGGCCAGCCTCCCAACTCCAGCACGAACAAAGGTTTTCTTCTCTGCAAATACAAACACCAATTCACTAAAACACAGTATTTCCAAATTTGTCATCCTCACTTCCGCATCAACACCGTTTTCATTTAAATCAGAGAGAAAAAAATGGCTTTCCCATACAAGCACGCCCTCATCGTCGGCGCAACTTCAGGCATCGGCCGTGCCCTTGCCGAGCGCTTCCTGTCCAATGGAACCAAAGTCATCGTCGTTGGCCGCCGTCAAGACCGTTTAGATGAGTTCGTTGCCCAGCACGGCACAAACGCAACCGCTATCCGCTACGACGTCACCGACCGCGCAGGCCTCAACGACTTTGTGCAAAAGTAACATCTCCCCGTACATTTCTCTAGCGTCTATTATTTTTAAACTAACACAACACGCATTCGCAGAGTCCAGACACAATGCCCCGATCTAGACTTTGTCCTCCTCAACTCGGGCGTCCAGAGCAAACTAAAGCTTTCAGACCCTGAGTCACTTGACCCCGAGGCTTTCCACGCCGAGGTTGCAACCAACTTCTCGCGCGTTGTCGATATGTCCTTCAAATTCCTTCCTCTCCTCAAGGCCAAGCCTTATCCAACTGCCCTGGCTTTTACCGGCACTCTTTTGTCTTTCGTGCCTGCCTGGGTCTTCCCTGCGTACTGCGCGTCCAAGGCTGCGCTGAACTCGTACGTTTACTCGTTGAGGATGGCGAACCGTGATTCTAGCGTCAAGATCATTGAGATTTCGCCGCCCGCTGTGCAGAGTATGTTCAAATACCCCCTTCCCTGTCTGGGCTTATACCGCTATGGATTTTTTTTTTTTTTTTTTTTGGTTTGGCTTGGTTTGGTTTGGCTAGCGATACTAATCGCATCTTCTCTGTAGCTGAATTGCACGACTACATGGGTCCCGAAATTGGGCGCAAGATCGGCATCCCTCTTGCTACTTTCACAGACGAAGCATGGGGCCAGCTTACTAGCGGATCTGAGGAGGTCATTGTCGGTGAGGTGTTCCCTGGTTCCGGTATACGGATTCGCGAGTTCCTTCAGACACGGCGAGAGATTTTCCAGAAGTTCTCTGGCTTCCTTGGTTAATTTGAGATATTTGCACATATATGGCGATGTGCGACGTATAATGGGATACTAGATAGACCTTATAATATATTGAGGACTATATCTGGATAGTGAACATCGTGGACGGGAAATGCTGGGCGTATATGTGATGGGGATAGAGTTATAATGGCTGGTAAAGCCTGGCTTGCCCACGTGAGCTATATTGAATACTCCGTTTTCCCACGAGGTGGCTCAAGCTGAATTACTACTTGCTGCTCAGGATATCATCGACCCAGGAATCCACGTCAAGAATGTGTCAAGAATGTCGGAAAATTTTGCTTGAGAATATATTGTCTGTGCAGAATAATGATGCTTTTCCAGTAGAGACACTCAATTGTCATCCTTTGTATTACAATACTAGGACTGTCTATACATAATAGATCGGCTGATGGGCTTATGCTTGAGAAGTTGAAGGATTCTGTCATATGTCTGTCTTGTTTTAGCATCAAGCACCAAGGCCCTTTCGTAAGGAGTATATGGAAGCGATCTGGCTGGTATCGCCAACTATTGTCTTGAACATCGTTAATACGGGAGCCTCGCTAAGGGTATACAAATTTGACGTATAATCTGTCGAGGGGCGTGTATGTGGCATGTCTCGAATCTCTGGGTAGAAATCTGAATTATTCAAGGCTTGACGGGGGCTGACAATCGCAGTAATATGATGGAATCATGCTGGGAAGTCCCATCTGGAAGTGTATGAGCGCATAAACTTGGGATGACTTGTGGCCAGTGAGATTGCGAGCGAGCCGAGAGCCTATCTCATCGTTTGCCTGGATCGTCTTTCATTTGTAATTGCCATCATCACAGGGATATACGATTGTGGATCGAAGGGAAAGACGGGAACATCGGTGGAAAGATGAGACAATCATTAAGGCAGCTAAGGATATTGACGTAGGCCGGTTCTGCGACCTACTAGCAAATACCTTGACCTGGTGCAGGAACTGCTGCCACCGCAGCAAATGAAAGTAAATGAAATTAGAACGTTGAGAGTTGATATTACAGCATGTACGGAGTACAGAGGCGCTTCTCCGTTTCACTATCTTTAGTATAACGTGCTTCTTATCTATGGGCTCTGTTCCAGCACTATAGTGTCACCGTGCGACGCCCCTTGTTAGGACAGTGTTAGGCCACGATAAGCAGAATTTGAGGTTCTCCTACTCCGTAGATTCGTGTCATCGATCTTATCGGACATCGGCGAAAGCCTTAGTCGCTCCACTTCCATGACAAACAAAAAAAGACTTTTAAACCCCCTATGTAACCTCAGGTTGGTATAATAAAGATACTAAATTGCTTCACACCCTCTGACCGAAAAGAAGAGAGAAGAAAAAAAGGTTCGATAGGACCTCTTCTTTTCACAATACTTTTCTGTACTCACCTCGACAATCCACAATGTGCAAATCCCCGCTGCATGACTTTCTCTGTCGTCTCCCAAAATGCGAGCATCATATCCACGTTGAAGGCTCTTTGGAGCCCGAACTTCTCTTCACCCTTGCCAAAAAGAATGAAATCACACTACCCCAAGACGACGAGGCGTTCCAATCCCCCGAGTCGCTGCGCGCCCGATACCAACAATTTAAAAATCTGGATGACTTTTTATCATATTATTACATTGCCATGTCGGCGCTCGTAGACGCCTCGGATTTCGAAGAGCTTGCCTTTGCATACTTTGCACGCGCCGCTTCCCAGTCCGTTCGCCACGTTGAGCTGTTTTTCGATCCTCAGGCTCACATTTCCCGAGGTGTTCCCTTTGAGACTGTCGTGGAGGGATTGAGTGCCGCGAAACAGCGTGCGATGGCCGAGTTTGACATTACTATCGAGATTATCAAGTGTCTCTTAAAACACCTCCCGCTGGCCGATGCTATCACCACATTCGAGCACGCGAAACAATCGTCATGGTTCGACGACGGAACGTTTCTCGGGATTGGTATGGACTCGTCTGAGGTTCCGTTTCCGCCTGTCATGTGGAAGGATCTGTACGATATGGCTGAAAAAGCCGGGATCAAGCGAACGATTCATGCTGGCGAGGAGGGCCCAGCGGATTATATCATTCAGGCCCTCGATCACCTAGGAGCGCAGAGAATCGATCACGGGATCCGAGCTTTTGAAAATGAGGCTCTGGTCAGCCGACTTGTGCAGGAAAAGATTATGCTCACGACATGTCCTCTCTCTAATGTGAGGTTGAGGTGTATAGACAGCCTCAAGGAGTTCCCTCTTAGGGAGCTTCTGAAGAGCGAGGTCATGTTCAGCATTAACAGCGATGATCCAGCGTACTTTGGCGGTTATATTCAGGAGAACTACTGCGCTCTCCAGGAGATATTTGACTTGGGCGCTGCTGACTGGGTCAGAATTGCAGAGGGTGCTGTTCATGGTAGTTGGTGTGACGAGAAGAGGAAGGGGGAGATTTTGAAGGAGATTACGAGTCTTGCCAACGATGCTTTATAAAGTCTTTTAGATGGATACTTAAGGGATAGAGTCCCTAACTCAAACAACATGGGTCAATCCATTCTATGATCTAGAGCTCCTTGAGCGAAGATTACTAGGTAAATTTCTGAATTTGCACAACTTCTCCGTCAAGAAACTGCCACCAACTAGTTTGGGTATTATCGCAGCAAATACTCTGATAATATAGAACACAGCTGCAGGCAGCTGCCAGAGTTGATTGTTTTCAAAGCCAACCCTCGCATTGATCGCGTTGGCGCTCCACTGCTCAAACTAATGACAATATCACATCTTGGCGGATCTAGCAAAGGCCAAGGATCGGCATTCCGCAATCGGAGGGGCATGGGATGGGGATTTGATCGCTACACAAAAATAGCTCGAGTTGGCCCGTAGTTCCCGAGGACAAGCAAGTAGTAATACGGGGTACGGAGTACAAAGTTTCCATAGTGAATGCGCCCTGGACTTGGTCAGATAGAGTTAATTGTCACGCTGGTGGTTCGAGCAATGTTGGCGACTACCCACATAGCTGAATAACGAGATTAAAACTGGGGGTGGGTTCCTGAACTATTATGTGATGTGATGCAAGCGAGGCGAGAAGAAAAAAAAGGGAAAGAAATCCCAAAGAAATTAGCGTTTAACCAAGAAGGGGAGCAAGACCCGGTTTACGTAAATGGCTTCGAGTTTTACTCGGTATGTATGAAATCTTCATAATTAAGAATGTTTTTGCAACGGGAGGGATGTCATGGGAAAGGGGAAAGGGGTCTTTGGCCTGATGCAAATTTTAATCTGATCATCAGATAAGATTAGATGTTTCCCCATTGGGGGAGAATCCCAGGTTTATGAATTTTCACACTCGAAATACTCGCTTCCAAACCCCCCACATGGACACCTGAAAATAGCCTAGCTTGGACTAATGGTATTATTGGCTTGGCCATGGCATCCCTGACAGCTAGAGGTCAACACGGGCGAATGAGGGACGTTGGCTGTCTTACCAAAGAGGAGCCCGATGTCTTGTGGTGGGCTTGGGCTGATGTGCAAAGGACGAGAGGGGTGGGGTGGGTGGATGTGAGCGTCTCTCGTCGACCTTTTCGTGTCTGGTTTTGCAGGGAATGTTCACGCTTGAGATGAAGGGATCCATGATGCCAAGCGGACTAAACAGGCGGATGCGATGTGATACCCGAAAGGGAATCAGGGAACCGTCCGAGGATACGGAGTATTATGGGATGGCGTGGGGTGGGAACGTGCTGTTCAAAAAGAGCATATCCTTCCATTCTTTCCGTTGCCTTCTTCTTCTTCTTCTTCTTCTTTTCCCCCCCATCCATCACGATCGACTTCTCAAGTGTCTTTGTGCAACCTCCACGTTCGTTTAAACACTTCTCGAATCCTTCTAGATTCAGCCATTCGCTCTCCGCCACAATGAAGACTACTTCCATGATCGCTGCCGTTGGCACCTGCCTCGTTGGCCTTGCCTCGGCCATTCCCAAGTGTGCTGTGAGTTTTCCGCTGGAGTAGCTTGGTTCTTGGGATGATACTGACTTGGAAATTTGAAGGACGCGTCGCTCAGCAAGACACTCCGGGCTAACCCTCCTGCCAACTTTGGCTGCAGTGGATCGCGCTACGCTTGCTTCTGCCAGATTCCTACTCTCCTTTGGAACTTTGCTCAGACTGCTGCTGCCGACTGCCCCACGGCCGAGGACGTTGAGGGCGCCCGTCAGTACGCTATTGACCTCTGCGAGGGTAAGAGACTTGACGAAGGGCAACCGCCCGTAGAATGAAAGGAAAAAAAATTTTTGTTTAGAAATTAACGCATTCTTTTCGATCGCAGAGCTCGGTTTTGCTATCGAGTTCCCCACCGAGCAGCCCGTGAGTCACCCTCAAAAAGCGCGCCGACATGCGCTTCATTGAAGAATCTGTTTCTAACCAAATCTCATAGACCATTACCACCGCCGAGCCGACCAGCACCTCCACAACTGAGACTCCCACCGAAGTCCCGACCACCGAAGTCCCGACCACCGAGCCCCCAACCTCGGAGCCAACCTCGGAGCCAACTGGAGAACCTACCAGCGAGCCCACCGCCGAGCCCACCGAAAGCGAGACCGAATCCCCCTCCTCCACCACCGCCCCCGAGGAGTCCACCACCAGCGCCCCTTCTTCCACCCGTGGCACTCGCTCTACCCAGAACAGCAGCTTCGACACCTCCAAGACCCGCACCCGCAAGCCCACTAGCTCTGGCGTCACTGACTGCCCCGAGCCCACCAAGACTGGCGGCTATGGTGGTGATGATGACTGCGATTGCGACAATGGTGACAACAAGGGACAGAACGGTGGCAGCTCTGGATACTACGGCTCTAGCTCCGTCGCTCCCAAGCCCACCAAGCTTGTTGAGGTCAGCATGGTAAGTGGAAATCCCTGATTCTCTTTTTTGTAAACTAAAATGCTAATGATTGTTGATCATATAGGCTGGTGCCAAGGATGTTGCTTCCATCATCTCTGTCGCCGCTGCCGCTGGCTTTGCTCTCTTCCAGTTGATGTAACCTCGTTGTCTCCCGTGACACACTTTTACCACCTGCGCTGGGAAGAAAGGCATTTGCTGTATTAATCTACTCATTTGCTCACGCACTTTAATATCCTTGATCTCTATACCCTCCATAATCATGTCCCGTTTCCAAAAATGCTATGTGCACACACATTTTCGTCGTAGGATCATTCATGACGGGCGCAAGAGTGAAGACTTGTTGAAGAGTGGTAAACAGTTGGTTCGAACGTGTAGATGGTTTTCAATTGGTTCGGGTGCTCGAAAGGATGCATCCGTTCCTGCATCGCGACCTGGGCTGCTTGTGCGACCAACCGCATGGCATTGCATTGCATTGCATTGCATGTCAGGTCAGGTGGGGGGTTGGTACACGTTATGTACTTGTAATTTTACCCACCTCAAGACTGGATGAAATGGGACGAGACATCCAGCACACCACAGTATCAGTCGTTCCCATATGTACATGTACTTGTTGTAGCGATAAACCAGTCTTTGCGCACGTAGTACAGTGCTAAATGGGTGGGCTTTCATCCAACACTGAACATGACGATCAGCTTTATAGTTGAAAGCTGAAAACATTATGACAATCACATTCTGATCACGGGCCGTCAACGGTCAACCATTTCCAAAATCCTCGTTCCCCAATTAAAGTGGAAACCTCTGGACGAGGCATTTCTTTTCATTTCTTGGCTCTCCCTTGCGAACCAACTTCATGAGGATATCGACGTCGTTGGCTGATCCTCGAATGCAAATTTGCGACTGGCTGTGACGTCCCTGTCATCTGCATATCCTCTGTATGCAGGTGGATGAAGCAGGGTTGAAAGCTTGCGGTTCCAAGTTCTGTGCTCTGAGAAGCGGGCAAATAGAGAGAGGACAAGGAAGGTTTATTTTTTCAACTCTTGTCCGTCCATTCGCATTTCAACCCACCTCACCTCTGTGCACCAACGTATCTGACAGACATTCAATTTGACACTCAAGAACCTTAATATACCTTATTTATACGGCATAATGAGCTCACCTATGAGTTGGGAGTGACCAGAACTTGACAAAATTAAACCGAAAAACTAACTACTTATAGGAGCCCGATGGCCACGACTCTGCCTTCAACGAGGTACAACGTCACTCTTAGGATGCATGTTCCCAAATGATGCTGTGAATATCCTCTCTCCCACCCCTTTGTGATGTCGAAATTATACGTTCCACATCGTTGTAATATTGGCAAGTTTCTGTGCAGGGCGAGAACCACAGCCTTGGTAAGAGTGATTTCACTCATGCGATTCACAATACAAAATGACGATGAGTTGTACTCGCCGTAGATATTCAGCACGTCGCATACGCCATCACACTCGACGGCGAGTTGGCCCTCGCACCCGGCGCGAAGACAGCCAAGAGAGCCAAGAGAGTTCTCGACCTTGGTTGGGTGTGGAACTGGCATGTGGGCTATCGACCATGGTAAGTGCTCCAAGATTATATGTACATCTTTATTTTGTTTTGACCTTGTTCTCTGACCCAATTTCAATAGCGGACCAACATCCAGACGCCGAGGTATACACCCATGCCTACATTCTATGTACCCCCTGTTTGACATGAGAAGTGTACTAAGTCTTGCTATAGGTGTACGAAGGTGTCGGAAATCCAGAACAAAATCATTGTGCTGGGAAATAAGAGTTCAGTCAACACGAATAGGCAATAGATGTCATTATTAGCTTCGTTTTTTTTCTACTCAAAAACCCTGAGATACTCTTTCGTAATCGAAATGTGGCTTGACAAATGGGAAAATAATCTTTTATGCGATCCAATGCCAAATCTTTATGAGAGCGTTAGAAGCATGCCTAGGCGTTTCCATGGCTTCCAGCTCGTCCATCTCTTTCTTTCCTGTAAAGACATCAATTTCAGATATGGGAATGGCCATTCTGGTTCGGGTAAAGATCTTGTGGGCGATGTAAAGGATCAAGAAGATGGGCAGTGTAATGTAGGCGGCAAGAAAGTTGGGAGCATTCCATTTGGACGGGAAGAACACTTGGAAACCGTTCGTGATGGTGAGGAGGGAAAGCCAGATCAAAACGAACCAGGAGAGATAAGGCTGCAATGGAGTTCGGTAGGGTAGGACGTCGAGCGCGTTGTTGTAGATCAAGGCCTTTCGGAAGCGAATGTAGGTAATGAGCACAACAATCCATGCAATGTAACCCGAGATGGTGGATATGTTCATGAACCATCCAAACACCTTGGAACCCGAGTTGGAAACGTTGAGATAGGCAAGCAGTCCAATAGACCAGGTGGCCAGAATGGCCACGTAAGGCACCCCGCGCCTGTTGGTACGGCCGAAGATGGCTGGGGCTTGGCCGGTGAGCGCCATAGAATAGAGAATTCGCGAGCCCGAGTACAAGAATGAGTTACCCGCCGACCATGCCGAGGTGAGGATAACGGCGTTGATAATGTGGTTCAAGACGGGAATGCCAACTTCTTGGATGCCGATGACAAAGGGACTCGCGCTCGCGTTTCCGACGCCACCAAGGAGCTCGGCTTGGGTGTAAGGCACAAGAATTCCGATGATGAAGGAGGAAAATCCATAGAAAATGGCTAGGCGCCAGACATAACGACGGGCAGCCTTAGGGATGTTTCGGCGCGGCGCAACAGCCTCTCCGGCAGCAATGGCAATAAGCTCGGGCGACGTGATAAAGGCGAAGCCAGCGGATACTGTCGCATGCCAGTAGGCGAGGAACCGGCCAGTCGCACCCCCCGTCATGTACTCGTTGAAGGCACCCGGGTGCTTCCAGTACCAGAAGCCGCGGACGCCGTGTTGATTAGGCCCGCCACCAAAGAAAATAACAAAGCCAAGAATGATTAGCCCGACAATGGCAATCAGCTTGATACTGGCGAACCAAAATTCGGCTTCTCCGAAAAATTCAACGGCGACAATGTTCAAAAGCAAGATGATGATAAGGACAATGGTAATCCAAACGGCGATGTTGACGTTTGCTTTCCAATAATCGATAATGATTCCGGCTGCTGTAGCCTCGGCAGCGACGAGAATGGCGTAGGCGTACCAGTAATTCCAACCACTAGCGTAGGCAAGACTCGGGTCGACGAAACGGTCCACAAAGTAAGGTACTGTGATGCCCTTCATGGGCAGGTACGTCACCATCTCGGCCAAGACATTCATGATAACCCACACGACGAGAATCATGGAGAGATATGCCATGAAGAGCGGCGCAGGTCCCGTGTCGGCAAGAATGGCACCGGAGCCAACGAAAAGGCCAGTTCCAATGGCGCCACCTGTAACGTTTTGGTCTTACGTCAATATGGACGCATCTCGGCCGAGGGGGAGGCGGCGTTCGACTTCACATGTGCGAGAGTGGGACGCGGTCAAGCTTACCTAGGGCCAGGAACTGGATATGACGACTCTTCAGACCACGATGTAATTGATCATTCTCCTTTGCGAGATTGTACTCGGGATTGGTAGCCGGACCATTGCGGCCCTCTTCTTTTTCTGTGGCATGGACAAAGAGGCCACTGCCCTCTGGAGAGCCATTGGTGGAACCCATGTCGCGCAGGCTGCGAGAAGGAGAAGGGGAAACTACGGATACTTTGTGAGAGTAAGAGAATGGGGCTTGTGAAGTGGCGACTAGTAACGGTATGGGGTTCTGAGCACACGACCGATTACTTCGAGGCGTGTTGGGGCCTGAGATGCCTCGAAAGCTCAGAGGAGGGGGAATTGGGGGAGAAGAATTAAGGTTGGTGCCAGGGCTTATGAGACAGCCTTTGGTAGCAGAATTGGGGAGGGATGGGCCCAAGCCGATCTATATACCCCGAGGCGCCTCATCCCGTCAACATCGCGTGTGACGCCGTGAGACGAGGGCACGCGGAGAGGAGGGATCCAGAGTCCCATGTAAGCATGTTAAGTGCGTGTTTTTTTGTTGACAACTAGTGACACAGTGGTGACACGCGAGGAGTGGGCGGGTGACATGCAAATCTCTTACGAGTTTGCAGGATGGGCGTTGTACCAGGCAGTAGATAGCAGGTATTGGAAGGTGTCAGGTTCTTTTTTGTTTTAGTCACCCAAACACTCTCTCGGTCATCCTTTCCTCGTTGGATTTGCTAATATGTGGAAGAGGTCCAAATGAAGAAAGTGCTCTGTTTCTCGCCCCCTTCGCTAGCTAGTTGGCGAATCAGGGAGCTTCCAGTGGAGATGGTGAGAATTTAGGAGGATGTTTAAACTAGTGGATACCCCACAAGTTCAGAAGCCTATTTTTCGGGGAAGGAGCTTCTGGGTGCATCACCTGCCCAGGAAGAGGAAGGCGTGAAATTGGTACCCGAGAAGGAGGGGGAAAGTGCCAGCCCTCAACATCCTTCCCCGAAAGACAAGGAAAAGAAGAAAACAGGGGGCAAATGTCATCAAATGTCTGCCCAAGTCTCGTGACACCACGTTCTCTTCTTCCCGGCCTGCATTTGTACAGAAGGCAACAAAGGGGGGGAAATAGTGTCGAGGACTCAACTAATCCTTCTTATCAAGACCATGGTACTGGTTCTCCACCATCGCGCATCCAAAAGTCAAGCTGGCCGGTTCCTCATCGGCGGTATTTCAAGTCATCCCCCCATCCTTATTTCCCTCCCTCCAAAAAAAAAATCCCCATGGCGTTCTCTTCAGCAAGCCCATGTTACTAGGGCGTTTCTCCACCTTAGCCAAAGCAGCCTAACACGACGGACTGGCGGATGTCTGTCTGTCCATGGCTCGACTCATGTTACAAAGTGCTAGATGCGACGCCGATACTACCCGTCACCCAACACACCACGCCTCAGTATTTGGTCTTCTTTTTCACGTGTTCTTCCAACCGTTCAACCCAATCTTGAATAGTGCGTCATCCTCGATTGGATTGCACGGGGGTCGCTGAAGCTATTCCTTTGAGAACCGAGCTCTGGTGGGATTTACGTGCAGATCGACGCGAAGAAGACAGGCCCACAGGTGAAAGAAACCATGCCATATCCATGGAACGACGATTGTGGTATGATACCAAACCCACCCTTCTACGACCTTCCTTTTTCGCAGTCAACTGTTGCTTTTCGCTCGGTGCCCAAGGTAAACAAACGATCATTTACTTTCAGTCAGTGTTTTCGTCCCCACTGACATCCCTGATCAATAGCAACATCGGGTAAAAATTTGAAGAAAAATAAAAATAAAAAATGAAACTTCACTGTTGTCTTGTCCTATTAAGTTCAGGTTTCTCTCTTTTTTTTCCTCATTGCATTACTTAAATCTACATGGATTCACAGTTGTACAGAACCGGCTTATACTCCGTACATGAAATGCCTGGAACTTTGAGCCGATGTTTCCCTCACCTCAGGAAAGATTTCCACCATATCCCAGCATCCTCATCCACGCCTTTTGTTCAAGGCATTGACGCGCTTGGCATGCTCGTAGACGAGGGGCTTAGCCTCGGCATCCTCGAGATAGATGGTAAAGCCGTCATTGTTGTTCTTTCCAAACGAGTAACCGGAGTAGCCAAACTGCCAGTACATGTCGGACATCTTCTCCTCGACGCTGATGCCCTGCCACTCGCCGAGAACCTCAACACGGGTCTCGGGTGCCGTCTTTCCGAGGTACTCCTGGCGCTTGTCGTCCGTCAACCAGCCGTACTCCTCGTGGACAACTGGCTTGTTTGCCTTGCGCCCGGACTCGGCATGGTCACGGATCCATTGGCTGGTCCACGAGATAGTCTTGGACCACCAGTCGGGGTATGAGTGGAAGGTGCCAAAGTCGATATTGTCAATCGCGAGCTCAGCATCGAAGTCGCCGCCGTCGCCGCCATTGTAGAACCAGTCGTCGGATTGGATGTTGAAGCCACCCTCACCACCCGTCGTTACGAGATGGTTCGAGTCGAGGCTCTTGATGTAGGCAGCCATCTCCTTGACCCACTCGCCAATCGTCTCGGGAGTGCAGTTGTCGCTGCGGGGAAGGTTGCGGACGCCGTCGGCACCACAACGGGGCTCGTTGGCGAGTTCCCACGCCATGACGGCTGGCGAGTCCTTATACCGAGTGACCATCTCCTTGACGTACCGCTTGTAGGCATCCTTGATGGCGGGGACGCGGTAGAACTAAAATTGGAGGACACAGGGTTAGAATGCGTTTGACAGCGCTTGACAGCCTTCATGGCGCTCAAGATAACATTATTTCCACCAGCTTTGATACGAAAGAGAAGGAGATGGACCAAGAAAAAAAACGGCACGCAGACTTACATCATCATGGTAGCTACCTCCTAGGTTGACAGTGTACATGTCCATGCCTATTCTTCGTCAGTCTCTACTCTCCTAGATAGCAAAGCAGGCATCTTACCGCCATAGTCTGCCCAGTTGTTGGTAAGCGTCACAATGAGCTTAATGCCAGTCTTGGAGGCAGCGTTAACGACCTTGTCAAAGGGCGCCACATCGATGGTGGCAACGCCATTGTTCCATGTCTGAAACACGGGCAGATTTCCACCATCGCCACCAAGCTTGGGAAGACCGTTGGGATCGACTGTGGAATTGTTGTCGTTAAATCCCCACGTGCGGAACACCCTGAGCCCGGCATTGTGGGCTGCCGTCATTCCCTTCTCGACATCGGCTTGGGTCTGGTACAGATTTCGGTCAGGACAGCTGATGGGAGATATGGAAAGGGGGAACGACTTACGCCACTGAAGGGGAAGTAGTAGGCATTGGAGCCAGCAAAGTAAAAGTCTTTTCCATCTAGCACAAACTTTGTTCCTTCGGTCCCAACGAAGCCCTTGGGACAGTTGGGGCGGGCGACGGTGCCCCCGACCAGTAGAGCCAGAGAGGCAATGTGCGAGGCTTTAACAAACATAGTGCAGGCTAGATACCTTGTACCTTGAGGGGAGAAAGAATGAGATTTGGCTGGTGAGGTATTCCATCAGGCAATTGAGCCCCCGGGGAAGATGGGAGGGGACCTTATATATATGGCCGTCGTTGCCATTACCGATTGACGCATTGGGGAGCATTTGTTTACTCAATGGTCAATCGGTAATGCTAAAGTCTAGATGACAGTTAACAAGACCAAAAAGTACGGAGGTTGTTGGGCCGTGATCCCAGTATGGTAAAGAGAGGGGCGGCCAGCTTGGCGGGTGTCCAATTGGCATGGTTTGGCCGGGCCCTTGGGGAGATAGATTGGCTTGCCGACATTATGGGGTACAACGACAATAAAAAACTTGGAGACGCCTCGTGGATGGACAGGCTTTATTTTGGAGACCTTCCAATCGGAAAAAGCGGAAAGAAATTGCACAAGCATGGTAGATGGCTATGCAGTATTGAAGTGGGATGGTGCCTCAGTCGACGATTGGTGCGCCCGGTGAGGGAACGCATTGTTTTGGCATTCTTGGTTCTTTGGAGCCTTGTTGAGTGGAGAAAAACCAATCTCTGGAAGCGGGTGATCGGTAGTCCAAGGCCCTTGGCTCGCGGAGTGAGGTCGTCCTTGATGATTCGAGGTTAGAGGCTGCAGGGGGGGGGACACATATGAGGATCCTCTCCCCTGCAGATCGGCTTCACCCGCTGGATCAAGGGCCACTGGCCAGCCAAAAGGGGAATGGCTGTCAGGAACTGGCAGGTCTGTATGATTGGTTCTCTGTTTGGTTTTTCTTTCGGCTCGGGTTTACCTCTTGTGGATTGGCCCCAAAAGTCGATAAAAAGTTGATGTGAGAGAGTGAAGCAATTCAGAGGCATGGAATGGCCAAAAGAATGCTTGATGATGCGGTGTATTGAATAATTATGAATTATGAATGTTATGCAAAGCCATTATGTGAATCTTGTGCACCCAACTTCTTAGTGGCTTCTTTTTCCCTTCCAGCGGCCGCTATCGGCGATGCTCCATGAGAGCTACTTTGTATCAGCGCCATGTGGACTCCGTCGGTGAAAACCCAAGGCCTGGCAGTTTAAACTTGCCAAGGTGAAGAAAAAAAAAAGGAGGGCTTGGATATCACCTCTTTGTTTCATTTTGCTTTAATTACTCTATAGAAACCTTCTCTTTACCCCCACAAGCTTGACTGACAGAAACCCAACGTTCGTCAGCTATCAGTTACCCGGACGGCCAGCCACGGCCCTTGCTGATAACCCCCACCTTGCGAGGCTACCCCTCACAGTTGGCAATCACCTAGTGAGGAGAAAAGAGAGAGAGAGCAAAGCAAAAGAATACCTCCAAGAATAAAATACACAAAGTAATCAATCGTTCTATTAACAAAGAAAGAATCATGTCGGTCGTCTTCTACAACGGCCGGATCTTCCAAACCACCTCCGAGCCCCCCGCCACGCCCAGCAACCCCCGTCATTCATTTGCCGAAGCCCTGGTAGCCGACCCGTCCACGGGTAAAATCACCCACATAGGATCCCTCAACGACCCGTCCATATCCCCCTTATTTGCCTCGCCAACCACCCAAAAAGTCGACCTTGCTGGCAAGCTCCTCCTCCCAGGCCTCATTGACGCCCACCTGCACCTCCTCATCTACGGCCAATCCCTCCAAAAACTCGCTCTCGACCACTGCGTCACTCTCGGGGACATCCACGCCGCCATCAAGGAATATGCCGTTGCGAACCCCAATGTCCCGCGGATCCTCTGCAGCGGATGGATGCGGTACATGACCGACAACAAGGCCACTTCCGACATGCTAGACGGCCTCGACGAGAAAAACAGGCCCATATTCGTAGACTCCAAGGACCTGCACGCAACGTGGTGTTCGAGCAGCGCAATCGAAGAAATGGGCGTCGACGCAATGCAAGAACCCCCCGGCGGCCACATCCAACGCGATGAAAACGGCCGCGCAAACGGCCTCGTAACCGAAGCCGGCGTCTTCCAAATCGTCTGGCCACACCTCGCCCGCGTCGCCACCATGCAAGAAAAACTCCACTCCCTCCGCACGGGCATCGCCTCGTACGTGCGCGACGGCTACACGGGCCTAGTCGACATGGCCATGGACGAAAGTTCCTGGGAAGCCCTCCTGGCCCTCCGCGCCGCCCAACCCGCCAACAAGCTCCCCGTCCGCGTGGCGGCCTACTGGCTCATCACGCCCGTAGACGACCCCGCCGACGCCCTCAAACAAGTCGACCGCGCCATCGCCCTGCACAAGGAATTCCCGCCCGCCGACGAAGCGCACGCCGACCTACGGGTCCTCGGCATCAAAATCATTTGCGACGGTATCGTAGACGCCTGCACAGCAGCCCTCTCGGAACCCTACGCAAACGGCCGCGACCCCTCCATGCTCTGGACCCTAAAAGAACTCCAACCTGTCGTCGAACGCGCCGCAAAAGCAGGCCTGCAATGCACCCTCCACGCCATAGGCGACAAAGCCATATCCACAGCCCTAGACGCCCTAGAACCCGTCGCGGACCCCTCCCGCCGCCACAGAATGGAACACCTAGAACTCGCCTCGGAAAAAGACGTCGCCCGTCTCGCCACCCTAGGTATCACAGCCTCCATCCAACCCGTCCACGCAGACCCGGCAATCCTCCTCGCCTGGCCATCTCTCCTCGGAAAAGACCGCTGCGCCCGCGCCTTCCCCTACTCGGACTTCATACACGCGGGCGCGCACATTGCGCTGGGGTCCGACGCCCCGACTTCGTCGCATAGCATTTTTGGAAACGTGTACACGGCGACGACGCGCCGCAGCGCGAGGAAGCCCGAGATGGAAGATGCTGTGAATCCGCAGTTTGCCATGAGCATTTCCTCGGCTCTCGCTGCCGCAACCGAGGGCGCGTCCTACAGTTGTTTCCTGGATCAGTGGACGGGTAAGATTGAGGTGGGGAAGATGGCGGACTTCGCGGTGCTGGATATGGAGTGGGATCCTGTCAAGGTGTTGGGCGGTAAAATGGTGCAGACTTGGTATGCGGGCAAGAAGATTTTTGATGCCGAGACTGGTGAAGAGGCTTTGTCGTGAATCTTTCGTGGTTGTAGCATGGCTGGGGAGTTCAGGGAGAGGGAAAAGAGTGATGATGAATTGGTTGTGTCGTTGGAAGGCATGAGGGGGATGGCATGGGGAGTTCAGCAAGTAGTTTGGTCATGGTTGTCTAATTTACATATTTTGTCTTGATTGAGTGAAATGGACAGTATTTTACACAGTTGACTGAGTAGAGGGCGCTTTTTAAATCAGCAGACAAGTTCCTCTCACGTCGCCCATTCAGTGAGCCTCCTACTTCTATGCGCTCTCCTCACCAACCCAGCTCTGGTACAGTTCACGAAATTGTGATTCACGGCTCATCAAAGCCTCGGGAGTGTCAATTTCGGCCAGCTTTCCATTAGAAAGCAAGGCAATGCGATCAAAGTCGAGGATCGTGTTAAGTCGATGCGCAACAGCGATGATGGTGCGGCCTGTGAACTGGCGGTGTATTACGTCTTGAATGATTTTTTCTGTATCGACATCAATGCTAATGTGAAATTAGTATATGCTAGCCGCAAAGCCATATGAAGGGGGAGGGGATGCATACCTGCTTGTCGCCTCGTCTAAAACGACAATACTCCCATGTCGCAACAATGCACGAGACAGTGACAGTAGCTGTTGTTGTCCATGTGAGAGATTACAGTCACGAACCATCTTGTCAATGCCTCCTTTGTCCTTGATAACGTCCCAGAGTTGCACCTTTTCAAGCACGTCAAAGATACGGTCGTCCGATTCAGTCCCGGATGGGTCGACATTTGCTCGGATCGTTCCCTCAATGAGGAACGGCTCTTGCGGCACTGCAATCATACGGCTCCGGACAACATTCCGCGGAATGGTCGTAATGTCAATGTCGTCTATAGTTATCGCTCCCCCGGTGAGTTCGATCATTCTAAACATGGAGAGTACAAGAGAGCTCTTTCCGCTGCATTGTAATCGTTACACATCAGTGAATTGTCCAGCAATAAAATCGTCGGCGACTTACCTTCCGCTGCTTCCGCAGACACCAATCCTCTCTCCCGGTCGGACCTCCAGCTTTATTTCGTTGAGCGCAAGGCCGTGTTCCTCTCTTCAGATTATTTCTACAGTTAGCTTTGGGCATGGGAATGTAGGTGCCAGTGGGAAACAGGTAGTCTGGGGTTTCATGTTCCAACTCACCCATAGCTCGCCGACATTGATGCAAATTTGACAGAGCCGGCGCTGGGCCATTCTTTCGGAGGATCAGTCTTCTCTTTGGGGAGATGCTCCGCCACTGTGAGTTCCCTGAATGCTTTGATGCGAGAAATGGCCCCCAGCGATGTCTCGAGTCCGGCCCACGCCGAAATGAGCTGCCTAAGCGTCCTACTAAACATGGTCACATTGACGAGCGCAACTCCAACAAACCCTGTGCGGATGACACCCTGAAGGGCGATCGCCGCACCCATAGTGAGAACTGCAATTCCTGTAATCGCGAGGTCGAGCACAAGGTTCAGCCATGACTGGGCGCAGAGGAGGAGGTAGTAAGGCCGTTGCGCGATATCGAGCAGTTCGTTATTTCTGTTTTGTGAAATGGGGACCCAGCCAAAGGCCCGAAGCGTAGCCAAGCCACTTAGCGTCTCAATGAACTGTGAGTATACGGGCGACTTGGTTTCGAGGTCTAGGTATCGAAGTTGACGGGATGTTCGCAGATAGTACTTTTGGATGAGGTAAAACACAAAGATGCACACAGGCGCGGCAGCGGCCAGGTATCGCGTGGTGACGGATAACATGATTAGTTGTGCTAAGCAAATTACCAGCCCTATAACAAGTTCCAATGTTAGCTGCCGTGAGTAGATTCTGAGAGTCGGGACAAGCGACGTACCCGCAAATGTAATGAGGGCAAAGCCAGGTAGTTCCCGATCAACCAGCATCATATCCTGACTAAATCGATTTGTTGTCACGCCAGTATCGGTTTTGGAGAAGAAGGACATTTCAGCACTGCGGTTTAGTTTCCCTGGTTAGCATCATACACAGCGCATTGGTGCTGGACGCCCTTTGGGCCACTCACTTCATGACAGTCTGCAATACGACCCAATGGAGCCCCTCGGCAGAGCGCTTGAGCATAACCAAAAACGAAAATCTACAAGAAACATATTAGCGACATAACAACAACTGAATGGTAGATCTCATCCGCATACACGCAGCCCAACACAAGGCCAGCAAGTGCCCCGACCGCAAGAAGTCCATAGACACCAATCCACTTTCCTAGGTTCTGATTTGGTTCTCGGACATTTGAATCTGCCCACCAACTTAGCCAGATCTCTATGGGGAGAACGACATCATCAATTAGTTAGCACTATTAGCTAAATGGAAAAATGGAAATGCTAACCTGGGAACTGTATGCAAAAGATGCTGAATATAATGGACAGCATGAAAAAGGCAACATTGGTATAGCCTAGGTAACCGGCGTAGTATTTGTAAATAGTCAAGTCGCCCGTTCGACGATTTGCCTCCAGCTCCTCGTTTGTCTCGGTCTCTTGCTCAAGTCGAGGTGGTGCAATGACGGACCTCAGCTTAGCAATATCAAGCTCGTCCATTTCCTGGACACTGCGTTCTGCCAATTCGAGTCGCGAGGACGAGACCCTTGTGAAATCGCCTTGATCTACAATTGTGCCATCCTTATCTAAAACAATAATGTGTTGAGCGGAGGACAAATGGTGAACTATTCCACCCGATGAAAGTTAGACGGTCGAGGGCTATGAAGGAGAGAAGAGAGGTGACGCACGAGAGTGAGTGGCAAGGACGACGGTAAAGTTGCGTCTTCGGAAAAGACCACCAGGACCAAAGAGACGGTAAAATAGCAGCTTTTCGGTTTCCGCGTCAAGGCCACTAAGTACATCATCGAGGATGATAATGCGCTTTTGCGAGTACGCTGCCCTCGCCAGTGCCTAAAAAGCAAGTTAACAGGAGATCAACCAGGGATGGGGCATTGGCAACACGAACAACACGTTGCTTTTCGCCACCGCTAAGCGCTGTTCCCTTGCTTCCGATCATAGTCCCGTCGCCGTTCGTGAGGGCCTCAAACGTAGGTTCGAGACCACAGCAATGTACGATCTCCTTATACAATGGTTGATCAAAGTTGGACTCGCCCAGTATATTTTGCCGAATGGCCTGGTTTCGGAGCCAGGGCGTTTGTGCACAATACGCCATTTCCGTTGTTGAAACCTTTACAATGCCCTCTGATTCAGGTATCTCCCCAAGCATCACATGCAAAAGTGAGGTTTTCCCACTTGACACGGGGCCAATGATCATGGTCAGCTTGCCTCGGGGTATCTTCAAGTTGATGTCTTTCAGATTGCTATCATCCCCGGGTTTCCATCGAAAGTTTCCCGACTCGATTGAGATGTCGATATCGGCGGATTCGTCAACGATATCATCTGATGATGACGGCACCTCCAGGTCTGGTGTCTCTTGGGTCGGGGGTTCGGCCTCGGACTTATCCTCGCCAGCAGCCGAGTCCTTATCTTCGGAGACGCTATCATCCTTGGGGGTCACCCGGTAATCTACCCTGGGTTTTTGTCGTAGGAACTCCTGGATCCTTTGTGCGCAAGCAAAACCGGCAATCAATTCCTGTGAATTCTGAACGATCAGATGGATCGGTGTCGTAACCAAACTGAAGAGCGACAGGGCGGCAAATGCGCGAGCAGGGTCAAGTGTTTCGCCGCGACCGCGCGCGACCAGTACGTAAATCGTGAAACCGACAAAGGGAGAAAACATGACGGCGGTGTAAGCTATTTGCTTCTTTGTTAGTTCATCACGGCATTACATTACACAGCCTTGGAAATACATACAGACTCCTATGATTAGTATTATGAAGATTCTGAACGTTCTGGATATGCGTAGCTCGTTGATGCGAAGATCTTGCACAACAGTGGATATGGTATCTACCAACCCAGCAAGCCGTACGCTCTTCATCACCCCAAGTGCCTGGGAGGTTACGCCAACGCGCTTCTCGACAGCAACCATCCAGGCCTTTTGTGCTCTGCTCATCTTCTGGCCCATGGCCGCAATAATCGCAACGTTAACTATTGAAATAGCCATGTCAGGTTTCAAAATTCGCCATCGTGAAGAATATCGGGGAAAAGTGCACAAGGTCGAAAGGAAAGAGTCAAATATACCCAAGAGAATAGCCAGGGGAGCAGCCATTCCTGGTCCAACTTCGCGATATAGCATCCACAAGGCGAAGCCGAGCTGTACGATGTTGGACCAGACTTGGTGTAAGTAGTGATTGGCCATGCAAACGGAATCGGTGTCGCTACTCATGAGCGTGAGTGAGGCAGATCCTGCCACCCCAAGCACGCCGAGTTCAGTAGTTCGCCTGTATATGACAGATACTAGTGTACCTCGAACCTTTGCTGTCAAACGTGTGACTAGGCTTTGAGAAAGCGCCGTGGAAATCTACAAGGAGAGGAAAGACGTCAGGACAGTTAGGCGATGCGTGCAGCTTTCCTTGAGTGGGGGTTGGAGGAGAAAAAGCCCATCCCGCGAAAACATATGGAAGAAATTGCATACTGCGAGCCCGAAGAAGTCGAAGAAGAAAGCACCGAGAAGGCCATAGCCGTAGTTCTTGGGAAGCGTCCTAGGCGGCGCACTAAACCACTCAAGCGCGTCGCGGATCAAAAGCGGTTGAGCCATCGTGAAGCCAATTATGGCAAGATGAGGAATGACCACCGACAGTAATGGCCATTTCAAGTCTGCGATTAAAATTCCAATAAGGGATCGGGAGGGCGAGAGTCCTAATTTACAGCATGGGTTAGACGTTCCCCGTGCAAGTCATTGAGGTGTCGTACCAGTAACCTCGGGTATAATCCTGCTCCCCTTTAGCAAGTTGTTTGCTGCCATGGTCTCGTCAACGATGAAGAGGTCGGACACGGCGAGGGTGGTGTTAACGCCCTTTTTGAAGAGGGGGTTCATCCACCAAAACAGGCTTCGACTGGCAAGACTACTAAAACTCTCAGGGGGGTATGCTTTATATTCTGGCTTCGCATACGACCTTTTCCCGATACTTTCGAAACCCAGAGCAAGGACCCGAAAAGCAGTGGCTGCAGAGTTTATTGTGGCCATTCTTTCGAGTTCTGGGATCAACCACAGCGTTCGGATTTGGACGACATCGGCAAGGGTGGCATAAATAAAGTAGCCGATGATAATATCTGATGGACTCAGCGATCGGCGATGTTCGAGGTAGGACAGGACGAGAAACACGACGGTGGTGGCTAGGCTAAGCGCAGCGGCCGGAATCGAGGCACGCGTTCTTGCTTCCTCATCATGACTCCAGAGCACGAGAAGGGCAAGCTGAAGAGCAGCGAGGATGACCAGGGATGCCTATGAACTCAGATATTACCAATGCCATTTAGTATCAAGTTCAGATTCGGCGGAGTGTCTCGATCGAGGCACAATTCTGCCTTTTTATCATTTCTCCAGTGTCAAAGAGCTCATGATTTAGGGCCGCCAACTTCAATAGAAACATCATAATACACCATTATACTGAAGCACACCATATCCATCACTCAAGGGGGGGCAGATGGATTGAATCTGGTGAGATGGGGACTAACCAATTTCAGGTACGAAAGAAATCCCCCAATGGCTACCTCAGCTCTTTTATATAGTATAACGAGGCGAACAAAGCTGCAGAAAAGTACGATGGCGAGTGGCACGGCGGTAAGAATAAATTGTTCAAAAAACAAGGTCAAATCGAACTCGCGTCGACAGGAGGCAACTCGAGGCCCAAATACGCCGTCGAGTTTGTTATGGCATTCCATGGTGCAATTCAACAGCAGACGATACCTGCCTGGCCTGGGCTAGAGACAAATTGGAAGTTCGAGGGCTGTCCAGGTCAGAGGGGTGGCCCTCTTTTGTGTGTCTGCATGTATAGCTCGAGATCCGGGTTTTCGCTTTTTTTTCTACTTCTGTTCTGTCGCCTTTCAGATAGAAAAGAGCAGCTGTTATTTAATCGGGCGTCGTTGAGGATTGGACTCATGGAATGGGCTTTTGCCAAAAGACAAAAGGGATCGTGATAGGGATGGCGATGGGAATGACAAACGGCAAAGAATCGGAATAAGCTATACGACGGGAACGAAAGGTCAACGACGAATTTGATTGGACGGGTCGGAAAAGTTGAAGAATTGAGCACGGTAACAGAACGCTGACATTGAGGGCGTAATCAGCCGTGTTTGCTATGACGGAGGTTGTATCCAGGTGCTCGACGCAACCTCTTGTATAGAGCATGTAAGTAAGCATCCAAGCGGCCTCTATGGCGCAGACACAATAAGAAGATTAAAAAGATACGTCAACCCCTGTTGTTTTCATGGTCTTTTTGTCCTCCTGTAGATGAACGGAATTGTCTTTACCAGTCTCCGTTGCATCTAGTATTTCATGTTCGGCGCTTGAAGGATCAATATGGCTGAAATGCATGCGAGCAAAACAGGTGTCTTGTTGCAATTCAATGCAGTCATTTGCTTATGTACTCCGTACACAGAATGCGGGGGACTTTGGTGTTGAAGATTTAGCGCTCCATCCACTACTGTAACGCTGTAACCTCCTTCGGAAGGATTCGGGTGAGCACTGAAGTGAAGCTGTTCTGCCTTGAGCAATACATGTAGGAAGGGGCGGGGAGAGTTAATCGCACTTGCTCAATCAAGCTGGATTCATGGAAAGAACCAGCTCTTTGCTCCTTCCTTAATCTTCGGCCAAGGGGTGACGAGTCTTCTGTCGTGTATTAATAATGCATTCTCTCTCTCATAATTATGCAATGCTGGTGAGCGGACTTGACCAAGTAATGCTACCAATAGTCCCGGCTTCCTGCTCTTCCCATCATCTTCGAGCGCTTCGCCAACTTGACAATCCATTCTAAGTTTTCTTGACGATTCCAAACTTGAATTCATCATGCACCTTAATAGAGGACATCGTGGGCTCTGGAGTTGATATGGCGGGCTAATGGACGCACCATGAGCGCGCGGCGAATGCCCTTTTAGGACACTGGGATTTTCACGCCGTGAATATGGAGATAAGACGAGATTTCATATCCCGTCCTTGTCCTTGGGGTTATTTCCATTCAACGAGCTTTCGAAGCCCAAGCATCCTCGTTTCTGAAGTTTATATGACAGCTTACTTCGCCTCACTGAATTGATCCTGAATTCTCTGACTCATCCGATTCGAAATCAATAGGAATTTGCATTCGAAATAGCTCATCCCAGCAAGAGACGAAAATATGATGGACAGACATGGTCGCAATGACACAAAATGTGGAAGTCATCTGCGGTCCTGCTCATAGGCGCCAATTCGCCGGATCAACTGCGCGAAACGTTGGGCTATCTTGAAAATTACTCCGTAGACAGGATCTGGACACTGGTGAAGGATGCCTTGCTAAACAATTTGGAGGTCATGCGCAGCAAGCCATCGTCGGTCACAAAATAGAGGTTAAAACTGTACTGTAGCCGCTATTCAACATTAATTGAGGATCGCAAAGACTGCGAACCCCAACATCGTGAAAGACAAACAAGCGACACACAGAAGGATTTTTCGCTCGGTGATGAATACTCCGTAGCGGGGTGGACTTGTGAGTGACAAGAGCTGTCTGGACTGGTTAGCTGGGCCTGGCTGGCCAAGCCATCGAGCTCTGGGCTGGCCACCATGTGGTGGCTTTGCTTCATGTTTCATTTCTTCTACTTCTTTTTTTGCCTTCTAGTTAAATCGATCTTAAGCACATATCCTAACCCGAAGTGCCTTCCCAAACACATCGCGGAAACCAACGCAATGAGGCAGAAAAAAGAGAAGCTTGTGATAGACCAAAAGTCCTTTTCCAACGCCGAACCCCCCTGACTTCCCCCCACTAACAAGCCAAGATAAAGCCACCATGGTCCTGTCCAAACAACGCCCCCAATTTGAAACCCCGCCTTCGTAGTACCACTTTGGCTCTGACTACGGAGTACACAATCTTGGTAACAAAAATTACTATGCCCTCCACCCCGCACCCACCCCTCCTTCAGAGTTGGATGACTCCCACGATTGAAGGAAGGGGAAGGAATCCTCCGTAGAATAGATAGCACATGAAGTAATCAAAGAATCAATTCCACGGGATTTCCATCTTACGTACTTTTAGTTTCTGAATATCCGGTTGCTGAGACCAATTGCTGTCTAATTCGATTACTACGAGTGCCCCACGGTGACGTTTTGACACTGGAGCCGCGACCTCCATTTTTTTCCCCTCGTGAGAAAACGTCCTTCCCGACTTATGCCTTAGCCATACGACTGACCAGTCCGAAATCCCCAGACCCTCGAGCCCTCGCCCATTCCCTACCTCAAACTCCACCATGTCGAGCCGCGAACACGTCCTCACGCTGTCCTGCCCGGATAAGCCCGGCATCGTGCACGCCGTAACCGGCATCTTCACGGCGCAGAAACTCAACATTCTCGATCTACAGCAGTTCTCCGACCGCGCGTCGGAAAAGTTCTTTATGCGCGTGCACTTTGGTCCCACCGAGGGCGAAACCACCGAGTTCCTCAAGGCGCCTTTTGACGCCCTCGCCGCCGAACTACAAATGGAATACCGCATCCGACCCGTTTCCGAGAAGCTGCGCGTGCTTGTCATGGTGTCCAAGATTGGCCACTGTCTCAACAACCTGCTCTTCAACACAAAGACCGGACAATTGAACATCACTGTGCCGCTCATCGTGTCGAATCACCCGGACATGGAGGAGATGGCGCGCAACTACAACATCCCATACTACCACCTCCCCGTGACCAAGGAGACCAAAGCCGAGCAAGAAGCGCGCATCCTCGAACTCGTTCGCGAACATGACATTGAACTCGTCGTCCTCGCCCGTTACATGCAGGTCCTCTCGCCCGCCCTCTGCACCGCCATGTCCGGCCGCATCATCAACATCCACCACAGCTTCTTGCCTTCGTTCAAGGGCGCTAAACCCTACCACCAAGCCCACGACCGCGGCGTCAAGATTATCGGCGCCACGGCGCACTTTGTTACTGCTGACCTTGACGAGGGCCCTATTATCGAACAACGGGTTTCGCGTGTTGACCATAGCATGAGTCCTAAGCAGCTTGTTGAGGAGGGGTCTAATATTGAGAGCCAGGTGCTTGCGGCTGCTGTCAAGTGGTATGCTGAGGGCCGGGTTTTTCTTAACAACACGAAGACTGTCGTCTTTGCTTGAGGATCATAAACTCGAAAAACATTGGGGAATGGGAGGTTTGGACTGGTGCGGATGGTTCAAGGAGTCAAGATTGGATAAAGATTGTATATACAGCTCGTTGATATGAAAGAAACATCTCACTCTTACCTGGTCGGGTCTTGACACCCCTCCCAGTCAGTTTTCCAACTCATAAACGCCTTCCCTTTCTCAAAAAAAGAATAGAAAATAAACAACAACAACAACGACAACAACTGGAGAAATCCTCGCACTACATCGAGCGTTCTCACTTCTATTGACGAAGATCTCAAGCATATCAACATCGAAGATCAAGCAAGGGCGACTTTCAACCCTTTCATTACAAAAGACGCCAAATTAACAACAAATCTCGCCAAAGGTCCCTGATTTCTGTCACACACACCCCTCCACGTGTATAAATACGAAAAGCTAAAAACCATCCCTTTCCCAGAAGCTCGAGAAACTCAAATACCAAAACCAGGCCCCCACCAGCCCAAACCTCGTGGGAAACGAACCCCTAGCCTTGACGATCAACCCAATCCCCGTCCATCCGGGGGATCAACCACCCATACGTAACTAAATCGAAAGGAGAAAACCCATTAGGGAAGCATGAATACCGAAAAGCTTAAATAAAAGGGTGGTGGTGTGCAATGAAAAGCTTGCGTTGCAAATTAGGGTGCCCAGCTGTTTCCCACATGGAAATCGAATACACCCCTCCGTCATTACCCTTTAGTTCCAAGACGAGACGTCGTTGGAACAAAGGTTATTCAAATGTCTTGTATCAGGGTCCTTATGGAAAAGAAGGAGAGAAAACAAAATTCCATATTTACTACATGCTCTTTTCCAAACGGTTCTGCTCGTACAAGTTCGAGAGTCAGACGGATCAAAGGCCGAAAACAAAACGGAAACTTTGTAGCCACAATCGAGCTATTGTTCCATGGCGATGGGTCCTGGGTGTAACACTGAAGCTACCTGTTTGGGGGCCATCGTGATCTCTCTACACCAAGCGAGAGGCAAGGGAACCAATAAGACTTCCCCCCCGGCCATTCCAGCTCCTTGGCTTGCAGGATCTCGACCGTTCCCCCATCTGCATGGTTCTTCAGCGGAGAGAGATGAATTGCGTGTGGATGTGAGCCCTTGTTTTCACATGTCAGTTATCAAGGCCTCCTCAGATTCCACCACCGGAATTGTTCAGAATTGTTCGGCCAAAACAATGCCTGGAAGGGGCTTGGTGCTGACTGTCCCCTTAGACCTGCAGCACCATGCTACGCCCCACGCTGGTGTCATCTCTTCTTTGACGCCATCATTACCTCCACCGAGTTCCGGCCGTCAATTCTCGCTAGAGACAATGAAGATGCAAGCGTATGAACGGGTGCCGATCTTTCTGTTCGTAGATCTAGCTTTCCCGGCCCCTTTGCCTCTATTCCTTGTATGGTTGGTTCGCCGAGACTCCCGACCCGATTCCGTCCATACCTCGTCTCTCCTCCGCAAGTTGGCAGGCAAATTATTAAGGTTCAAGCTAGTTATGGCTCTCTCTCCCTCTTGGCATCGGGGCTCCACTCCACCGTCTCGTCATCGCCGAGAGCCAGGCTGCCAGGGTTCGCAATCGCTACCTACCATGGCCACATTATTTCCAGTCCCATGGTGCTGGGACAGACCTAAAAACACCCTGCAACACCCAACCTTAGATGGCTCACCAATCTGCGTCGGCAATATTGGGCTTCTTGCTGAACGATGCATGGATGTGGGATCGTGCTTGCTGATTACCTCATAGAAAAGTGTTATTCGGACATTGATATATTGAGGCGTACCATAGCTCAATACCGACGTAAGGGAGCCAAATTTGCTCTTGGATTGTTTTACTAGACTGCGAGGGCATCAGGTCTAGCAAATGATAAAAGTGTGGCATCCAACGTGCTTGCATCTTCTTACTACTTGTACGTCGCCCATGACGGGAGAAGAAGGGGGGGTTTCGCCAATGTGTTAGACATTACCCATCGGGTGCTCTCCTTAACATTGGAATTGAGGCTGCAAGTTAATTGGTGTTAGCTCAAAGTTTATTATCTACTTGTAAGTCACCATATCCTCGGGTCCCCGTCCGTCCGTGGCCGTGTTTCGTCAGCAATGAAGCGGGCAATGGGTCTCTGGGGTGACTCAAAGTGAGGTTGCTATTCCAAAATTTAGCTTCAGGGAGGCAGGCTTCGGGTTCCTCAACTGTGCAGTACTATGCAGAGCGTCCTGAGCCTTGATTGATGGCCCCCGGATGGGCTGTGCTTAGTGCAGAAAGCTGGCCTTTGATGATTACGATCCTCGATTCGACCTTCTCAATTCGAGGACCTAGATCTGAAACGCGAAAATTGATCCCATCATGACTCGGACCAAGATGGTTTGCGGGCGTCATACCGGAACCTGCCCGACCAACAGTTTGCTATTTTGCTTCAGAGAAGAGATATGGCGTTCTACCTTGGAATTTCATGTAGTAAAGTAGCCCTAGTTCGATGCGGTTGTTCAAATTCTGTCCACCTTTCGCTTCAAAGTTATGAAGCATCGAACCCCGGGTAGCCAATAGATATGAGGAAAACCAATGACAAACCGTTGGTCTTGGCTGTTGAGCTGAAAACGACCAGACGAGAGGCACGTGGTAGGAGAGATAAGCATTGTATCCCCCTCCCCTTCCAAATCCGTCGGGGGCGGGCCGACCGCCGTTACGGGCCTCGGTACTGATCATATGCCATTTCCTTGGTAATGGTTTATTGCACGACTGTTTGATGGTGGTGAATTGCATTCAAAGGGCCCGTGGCCTGCGGACTTTGCGAGAGCCGGTCGCCAATTGGCCCCTTCGGCGCGCGTCGGGGGCTTTGAAACTTTGGAATTGACGATTTAGTAGGATGCTTGGGTTGGTCATGGTTGAAGGGTGCAGCAGTAGCGCAACGCAAATCAAAATATGTAATTGTCTCGAGGGTCTAGATTCTTCAATCTTTTTGCTAGCGGATATGGAGTAGATGGCGTAGGGGAGGAGGAAAGGTAAAAAAGAGGATAAGAATTTCCCGGCCGGCAACTCCTCGACCATCGATGCTCTCTACTAACTCGGAAGGTGGGGGCCCGTGAGACCATCCCAACATTGTACATACCTTCTAGGAAGTATTTCGGTTTTCTTTCTATTTCTTTTCATTGATAGACACAATTTTTATGTCGCACCGATATGTACGTTACTACTAACCAATAGTGAACCATACAACCCAAGATCATGTTTCGGACAAGGGACCAGTCACAAGTTTCAGACCATATCTCTCCCACAATATGAAACAGCCGTCAGTATCACCGCAGAGCTTGAGACAGCGACATATCAGCCGAATGCGCATTTCAAGAACAATACTTGTATGAGAGGCTACGATAACATTCAAAATTCTAGGTGCGGAAGGCTATCCGCATCCTCACTACATGGAAATATCATCCAGTACAGAGCTGGGGGCCAAAAGGGGAAGCTTTGAGAAACGGAGGAAGCTAGCCTAGCTCTGCAACGCAAATGATGCCGTCAAATCTCTTCGTCTTGCTGATCGACGGTTCCGGGAGGCCTGTATCCGGTATCTCGTCTCGTGCAAGACCTCTGGAAGCTTATGCCAATCAAAGGCTCACAATACTCTTTACTGACCACAGCAGCAATGGTCGCATTCTTCCAAGTAGGAAATGTTGTGGGGCGGGCTGCCATTAGTTCGCAACACAAGCTCCCAGCATCGTGGTTAGGTTGAACTACGAAGTAGGTGCATTTGGAACAGGGAACTAAAAAGAATGAGCAAACCTTGTCACTTGATTCTGGGGCGGGGTTATCGAATCAAAGCTAATTATGTCGAACTTGTGTGGGTGAGCCTAGGGAGTCTGATCTCAAGGAGAAATCATTTTGGAGGGGGGGGGGGTTGATATTATCAGCTCGTCTCGTGTTCTCGATAACTGAGAGATTGATCTTGATTGTTCCAAGTCAAATATACGTTACGAAGTAGAAAAGTCGGGTAATTTATGGAACATTGGTCCATCCTAAAATTGTACGACATAATTGTACGACAGCACAGTTGCGCCTCGAAATGCATTTACCCCGTTATGTCAAGGTCCCTCTACCTCGTCAAAAACTCTATTCATTGGTGCCCGACTAGGGTGCATGGCCTGGCCTGGCCAGCCATCGGAGGTTTTGGTCCAGGAGGGAGACCCAGGTGCGAATACTAAACTATTACTCCATAATGCCCTGCGGGTGGATGCACCCTGTTGCACCGCACTGAATACTTCAGGGGAGAGGTAGGTGGGGGTCAGGTCACTGTGAGACCTTGGATTGTAATAATGCTCCGTACTCCGTATCAAATAACACAATACTTATGACCAAATTCTCCTTGTTAGGGGGGGGATCCAGCTGGGAATAAGCGAGGCCTCTAGCACTCCAGGGTCCGCTAAAGACGCTGAACTGGCCAGCCATCGCGGAGTACTCCGGTTAGACTAACAATTGCCATCGAGTTTCTTTCTCATGTACCTCGCACCTCGTTTTTGGCGGACCCAGACACGACTCCCACGGCTGGCCAGCCCTTGATCCATTTCTTCCTCTTTCCTGTCCCCTGTATACGTACTTGGGTTTCATTTTGCTCCTCTTCGCCATCGACTTCTCTCCGTCGCTTAACTTTATTGAGCTTTTATTTCCCTACCGGAGTACTGACGAGATATCCAGCCGATACCCGATCCCCAGAACGTTCCCCCGATCTGAACGCCGTCTTGATATTATTATCCGCCACCTCGTACTCCGTAGTTCCTTGGAGAACGACCTATCCTGCACCAGGCAATTTAGCGGCAAAGTGGACTATCGGGCTACCCGCTCACCCCCCCCCCCCCCCCCCCTCCCAGAAGAAAAAAAAAATTAAAAAAAGAACGACAGACTTTCATAGTGCTATTATCTCAATTCATTTCTCTGCCATCTGCACCAGCCAGTCTTGGCAACTCCAGAGTGGATAACAGCCGCCATTCGAAGCCGACGCAAATTCGGCCGTCGCACACCTTGCCTCTCTCAACCCCCTCTTGTTTGTTACCTAAGAATGGGCAAAACATCTTGACTCGAATCCTTTTCAGAATCGAGTCACCCCTCCCTCAGCCCGCTCTCCATCATTAGCGATAAATGCGGAATACGCCGGACACTTTTATCTGTATTTATGTACTCTTGAGGCCCCCATTTCCCTTTGCAGCAAGATAACGACTTCCATCTTTCTCGGTTATTCTTTGCCTTCACGTCGTGACACCATATTCATACCCGGAAGCCCTCGAGGACCATAACTTTTCCGCATCTCTTCGAACTCGATAACCTCTACAAATTCGCCAGTGTTACAGTACCATGAAATGAAGTCTCTGCTGTAGAAAGCAGGCAAAAAGATATTTTTGCCCACTCAAACTCGAATCTACTCTTGTCACAGCGACCGACCGCCGTCCACGCCTCCTTATGTCTCACGTTCGACGTCTCTCCCCTTTTTGATTTCCAACCGCTGAACGGTAGCGGTTCCAAAATCGCGCCACTTTTTGTGCTTTCTTTTTTTCCTCGGCCCTCATTTTTGGCCGCCCTCAAAAATTGGCGTTGCTCAACATCTGAACGAGCTTCCTAAGAAGAAAACAAATGACAATGCCTTCGCCAGCGGGTAGTCTACCGGATGTCGGTGCCTCTCCGGCTCCAAATTCTCAAGGAATGAACACCTCCAGTGATTTCGTACGTCTTTGGCCCCAGCCTTATTCACGGTAGCGTCCCAATTTACTAACCTGGCGATAGGTCCGCAAACTTTACAGGTAGCCACCGATACCCAGTCCAATGACTCTCCCACTTCGATTTTCTAGTTCACTAACGATCGTCGGCGTTACAGTATGGTGGAAGATCCAGAACACTCCGATATCGTGAGATGGGGCAAGGATGGGGACAGCTTTGTTGTCATCGAGGTCAGCTCATTCTGCATTTTCCGCCGCGTCAGATCACAGCTTTTTAACCATGTTGATGCGGCAGTGCGAAAAGTTCGCCAACGCTATCCTCCCAAAACACTTCAAACACAACAACTTTTCAAGCTTCGTCCGCCAGCTGAACAAATACGACTTCCATAAGACGAGGAAGACAGAGGCCAGCCAAACGCCCGAAGGATACACCGTAAGTCAACGCGGTGGATAGGCGGGACTTTCCTCGGCCCTCGCCACCTGAATACCTCGTCTAACGCACCACGTAGGTTTGGGAGTTTAAGCACCCCGACTTCATGGCCAACAACCAAGCCAATTTTGACAACATCCGTCGCAAGGCGCCGACGTCGAGAAAAAGCCAAATACAGGTCCTCGAAGAGTCTGTAAACAATCAGCAGCAGCACATAACAATGTTGAACGAGAACATCCGTGCCATGACCCAACAAATCGACCAGTTGCAGACTTCGTGCTCAGACCTCATGCAAAAGAACAAATTTCTCGTCAATGAGATTGTGGTCATGCAGCGCATGATGGAGGCACAGAAACGCGCCCAAGCTGACATGCTCAGCTACTTGGAACATAAAGACTCATCGCCTCATCCGAACCAAAAGACAGAAAAGTTTGAGGGTTCGGATGGCCGTCTGCGCCGTGCCCGGGAAGTTTTATCAACGCCGACACCTGGGGAAACGGGTGAGCGCGAGTTGGAAACTCCCCAGCCGTCCCTTTACACCCCACCTACCGATGCCTCGTCCACTGTCTACACGGCTCAGCTTGGCACAGGGATGGGTGTGATGACAGAAGGTTCCGACATGTCGAATCTTTACGCCGTCTACCCCGCAGACCGCAACGTAGGCATCGACCCATTCCATGCCGATCATATAGACAAGATTCCGTACATGAGAGCTCCGGATGCGGAGACTCCCACAGACGTACCAACAACTCAACCTACAAGCATCAGGGCCGAGAATACCAACGAATGGGGTCCGCGAAAACCTTTCATCCTTCTAGTCGAAGATGACAAGGTGTGTAGGAGAATAGGCACAAAATTCTTACAGAATCTCGGCTGCAATGTTCGGACTGCGGTAAGTGGTTTACAATATGGCTCCCCATATATGCCTTACAAGCCGCATACTAATCTCGTGTCTTGGTTGCACAATAGAATGACGGTGTTGATGCGATAGCCGAAGTCGGTCGGCACGACCTAAAATTCGATCTCGTCTTTATGGATATTGTCATGCCCAGACTTGACGGCCTTTCCACAGCCACATGCATGCGAGAAACTCTTGTCGATACTCCCATAATTGCAATGACCTCCAACATTCGTCACGAAGATGTTTCGTCCTATTATCAACATGGTCAGTGAACTCTACATGGTGGGCCTCTCCCGTTCTTTTGCTCCCTTTCTAACCCGTTTCATCTACAGGTCTACGTGATGTTCTAGCAAAACCGTTTACCAAAGATGGAATGTTCCGGATGCTCAAGAAGCACCTGCGTAATTTCCCAGGGACTTCGGATCAGTCTGACTTGAATGGGACCAGCTACGTAACCGCCGGATCGCTCCAGATGTCAGCACCCTTGAACGTCACAATGCCATTGACCTCTGCGCCTATTTTATCTGGCATGAACACAGCGGCACCCTCCCACTCTCCGTCGACTGTCACTTCGTGGCAATCGCCAGCACAATTGACCCAACCACCGCCCCGAGGTCCTGGCACAGATGGCACCAATTATGTTGCAACACATGGCGGGGCCTCTATGCTGATGACACCAGCAACGAGCCAGTCTTCGTTGTATCCCGCCAATATGATCAGTACTCCTGGGCAATCGATCGACTTGGGTCTGGTTAACAACCGTCCAGAAAAACGGCAAAGACTGTATGGGTCCGAGGGCTCGTTTGTGTCAATCGAAACCGGACTGGTGCAACACCAAGCGGTTTAGAGTCTCGAAGTGTGGGTGCTGACATGGCCACACTGTGTGTCGCATAATTTTGAGATATACATTACGATGCTATACGATTTGGATTATATATATACGGATGAACATTCATGGTTGGATGGGTGTACTTTGTGTCTATGGAATGGCGTTTTGTTTCTGGTTGGACGAGAGATGGCAATGATTTTCTTCTCTTGATATACCACATTTTCCTTCAATTTTCTTGTTTTGGCCACTCACCGATTACCATAGCGTGGGAGTTTGTTTTACATACGGATGGAATTACTTTTTTGTTTTCTTTTGACAGTTTTCCTCGCATGATGACCTGCAGGATTTACTACATTTCAGGATGGATACTCTGATGCTCACAAAGGTAATATCTCACCAATTGAAAACCAGGAAGATATGGCAAAATATATGGCGCTAATATGGTGATAAGATGCTAGTTGGAACATTGGTCGTGCTATATTCCCAGTACTCGGTACACTAGAAAATATAATTACAAGTATAAATGATTCTTTTCACTGCGATCGTGATCCTAATGTCTTGTCATACACCCCCACCAACCCCACCAAAAAGTTAGAGGGGAAAAAAGCTTTGAAGAAATGCAGACAAAGGAAAAAGTTTAGCCTCAGAACAAAGAGTGGATCCCCATTCCATCGAGTCATAAACGCCTACTCTACTCTGTACTCACCTTGCCAAAACCAACCAAATTTCTCTTGGACGCACCGAATTGATCCCCCGAACTCGCCGTCTACCTTGGCAATTCGAAATTAATACAGAGGCGTTGAGACTACAGAGAAAAAAAATGAGTAGTATGTCTACGCAGAAGTCTAAGAAAGCTGAACGTGGTGGCGGCGCCGCCCGGGGAAAGAAGGCGGCGCCGAAGGCTGGTGCTGAAGGCAAAGGCGAGGCTGTTCTCCAAGCTGTTGTATGTTGCCAAGATCCGCACCTCTATCTACAAAAATTTCATGGCGAAGCTAATGAGTATTGTCTTCCAAAGGTTCTTGCAGATTCCTACCAAGACAGGTATCGTCCATTGACGCTGGAGAAGCCCAGGGTACGTTTGTCCTTGCCCGTCCTCCCTTTCTGCGCCGCCTCGACATAGCAGTGACTGACAGCTAGTCCCGAACAGTGTTTACTCCCGCTTGCGAACGTTCCCCTTATCGAATATACTCTCGAATTCCTAGCCGCGAATGGCGTTCAAGAGGTCTACATTTACTGCGGCTCGCATGCGGAGCAGGTGGAAGGCTACATCGCTCAATCACGCTGGGCACAAGACTCCAAGACGTGTCCCTTCGCAGTCATCCAGCTAGTGCGCCTTTCCCAATCCGGCTCGATAGGAGATGTGATGCGCGACCTCGACCGAAAAAGTGTTCTAGATGGCGACTTTATCCTCGTCCATGGAGATCTGGTCTCCAACATATCTCTAGAAAACGTTCTCGCTTCCCACCGGGCTCGCCGCGAGGCGGACCCTGCCAATATTATGACAATGGTACTTCGTGACGGTGGTATTGAAGATCATAGGACCAAGACGCACGGGATTCAGCCTGTGTTCGCCATCGACTCCGAGACCAAGCGTTGTCTTTACTACGACGAGATGCACCCCCTCCAGACTGATCGACACTTCCTGCTAGATCCAGTCATTATCAACGAATTGTCGACAGACTTCGAGCTCCGGGCCGACCTCATCGATCCGGGCATCGACATATGCACACCGGAAGTCTTGCTCCTGTGGTCTGAAAGCTACGATTATCAGCTGCCGCGCAAAGACTTTCTTCGTGGAGTTTTGAACGACTGGGAACTGAATGGAAAATCCATTTATGCCGAAGTTCTGGAGACTGGATACGCCGCGAGAGCCAGCAATCTCATGATGTACGAATCCGTGACAAGAGACGTCCTGGGTCGGTGGACATCTCCTCTAGTACCCGACCACAATCTTCTCCCCGATACCACCTACCGCCAAATCAAGGGAAGTGCTCTCGAAGAGGATGCCATTCTTTCGGAAGAAGTGACCATTACTTCTTCAGTAATTGGAGGCGGCACTTATGTCTCCAGCGGAGCCGTTATCTCCCGCAGTATCATCGGCCGTGGCTGCACAATAGGCAAAAATGCCAAGATAAAAAATGCCTTCATCTGGGACGGGACGGTAATCGGTGATGGAGCAGTCATTGAGCGCTCCCTCCTGGCCGACAACGTCTCGATAGGTGATGGCAGCTCCATTCCTCCAGGATGCGTAGTCTCGTTTGGAGTCAAGATTTCCAAGAACACCACCCTTCAGCCAAACTCAAAGGTAGCAACCGTTTCCTGCAACGGTTCTCCCATAAATTCTGACCCCAAAGTTGTCGGAGAAGGAGGAGTGGGTGCGGAGTGGATCGACGACGAAGAGCTTGACGAGGACGACCCATCTTCGCTGCAACGGAACCTTATTTACTCGATCGACCACTTGACAATTGCACCCCCTTCAATTTCTGCGTTTGGCTCGGACGATGAGGATTCGGACGACGAATACGGACCGTCTGACGGCCTCTTGTCCCCCGAAGGCACGGCCACCCGAAACCGTCTCTCATCGTTCGCTTCGGATGATTCCGCAATGGCTTCGGCAGCCAGAGTCGGCTTTCACAACGAGGCTGTCAATGGACTCGTGGAAGCACTCCGTGCAGAGACTGGTGACTTTGACGGCGCCAAACTGGAATTCATGGGCTTGCGACTGGCCAACGACGCCTCTGATGTCGCCATGCGTAGGGCCGTGGCGACAGCCTTTTCGCGTTACGCGGCCGAGCTCGTGACCGGGGGACTCGAACCCGTCAAGGCGGCGGAGAAGACGCTCAAGGGATGCGACGGGGTCGCCAAATTCATTTCCGAAGTTGGTGTGGGCGGCGGCGAGACTGAACAGGCTGAGTTTGCCCTCGCACTACAAAAGGCGCTTGCTTCCGCCAAGACGCTGGAAGCAGCAAGGGCGGGCGTGCTTTTGGCTGCTCTCTTCCAGCACATGTATGACATGGACATCCTGGAAGAGGATGCCATTTTGCGCTGGTGGAACGACAGCAGAGCCGGTGACGGCGAATCGATGAAGGCTTTGAAGGACAGATGCAAAGTGTTGGTCGAGTGGCTCGAGAACGCTGATGAAGATGACGAGGATTCCGAGGAAGAGTCCGAAGAGGAATAGACTTGCATTCTGTACCCATACGCGGATTGAGCATCGGGCATACGCTGACCTTTTTTACACTCCGTTACGAACTGACATACATTTCCTTTGCTCTGTATTTCCTTTCTTCATTTTATAGGGAGGACCAAAAAGCCGTGGTAACGGGGCGGGAGTTTATGGGAGTTTATGATGGTATTTTTCTTTTTATTCTCTCCTAATGGAACAGAGTAGTTTCATTGTCCTTTAGATAGAGTGCATTGTATTCATGAATTCCAAAAGTCATTTAAAGCTCAGAATAGCCCATTTCGAGAGCTTGTTTTCTTCCACGAGGGTCGCTGCGCTGTACATCATCTGCTTTCCGGCCGACGGCCGACGGGCTGTCTCCAGCACACGGTATCTGGTATGATGCTATTTTCCAATAGTCCGGCGACAATATTTTGGTTGTAGCACGCCTGCCCTTTCTGCTTCTAGGGTCAGGGTCTTGGCGGAATCAACTTCACCGCGATATCTTGCATACCGACGGCAAAGCCGCGGCAGGTTTCACAACCGACTGAAGTATCCATATTACTGTTGAAGACACTCTTATTTTGGGGGAAGAAGTACTTTTTTACGCAGTCACCCGACTTGTGAATGTCGCAGCCCTTTTTGGGTAAAAACGGGTTATTTGCACCAGGACAGACGTTGATTGTCTGAGAATAGTCCAATTGTCAGCTCGCTAACTTCTATCATATCTGTTGGCGTGATGGGATGAGACGCACACAGGGGCAGGTTTGAAAAGTTTCCCATTACCATATCTTGCTCCCAGTGTTTTGACAGTGAACTGACTTTATGTTTAGATACTCAGCCTTTTGCCAACTGATGAAGATGAAAACCGTCGTCTTGAAGCGGAATCGCTTTACACGCTCATCGAGTCGACAAGATGGTTCATTGGATTACGGAGTACATAAAGACAAGAAGTGTTGCTAGGATTTACATTGACGCTGTTATCATTTCATCACACGGACGGACTTGAGTCGAGGGTGAGATCCATGATCGCGATTCGTCATTTTTGTCTCTAATGCTCAGACTCCTGTCACATTTCCTCCGAAAATTCAAAGCCACCGCACTGTATTCAAGACATGGTTGAGCGTGAATTCGGGCCTTTCGATGTCTGCAAGACATGGCGCTTTCGACATTATTATAAGTAGGGGGCGAAATCTCCCTGGAGAAGAGAATCCCAAACCAGTCATCACTTCCTCGAAGAAAACAAAAAGATACTACCTTTGAATCGGCAAATTACCTCGCAACAATGAATCTCAAGCTACTCCTATTCGCGAGCCTCGCTGCAGCCAGCAGCGTCCTGCGCCGCCAGGAAACTTCGTGTACTGACAGTCCGCATTGTGTCGCATGGATTAGAAACGGCTTCTGCACAAGTACATTTTACAGCGTCGAGATGAGACGCAAGTTTTGTCCTTTAGGGTGCAATCTGTGCCCTGTAGGAGGAGGAGAAGGGGGAGAAGGAGGAGAAGGAGGAGAAGAAGGGGGAGAAGAAGGAGGAGAAGAAGGAGGAGAAGAAGGAGGAGAAGAAGGAGGAGAAGAAGGAGGAGAAGAAGGAGGAGAAGAAGGAGGAGAAGAAGGAGGAGAAGAAGGAGGA